>JAUMTR010000006.1:14853031-14875665 GCA_032270685.1 Microctenopoma stevenorrisi
TTATAATAAACCTAATTCTCTCAGTAGATGACTCAGGCTTATTAAAGGTTTCATGTAGAAGTTTCTAGTAAAAAACAAAACAAAATGATAACTAATCCAAATATTTCATGTTTAATATCAGCATCTAACATGATGATTGTTTAATGCATGCTGTGAAAATAAAAAAGGCAAATGTAGTTTTACTAAACTATTTGAAGACTTACATTTTTTAATCAGCTAGTGACCTCCTTGTTTCCTCCTTTTTGTCGATGTCTTACTGTTTCTTTGCATGTTACAGCCTCCAACTACTGTAGTGAGAGTGGGTATTTAATGGATTTGCATCTTTTATCTACAAAGGAATGGGGCAGATGCTTTTCCAAAGCACTGTAGTACTGTAGCACACTGATGGAATAATTCAGGCTAGAACCAAAAGTTCCACCTTAAACTGTGCTGTTGTCAGTTTTAAGTCTGGTATATTGTCTGGCAGCATTGGCTCAGACTCTGAGAGAGACAAACCCTCTGCAGCCCGAGCCTTCTGATGAGTGCACTATGGTTGTGGAACCAATCTGGAGCTGGGGTCAGGGGACATCATTTACAGGTGGATCCTTGAACTTTCAGGATGCCCCAGTGGACACTGATGCAACGTGCAGCTGGAGAGCACGGGCTATGATCTATAGTGCATGATATCACTCAAGAGCCAAGTGTGTCTGGGTTCAAACTATTCCTCATGAAAAGTTTTGCTGTATCCAGAAGCTTGTGGATCTGAGACTCTGCAGTCTCATTCAACAGCATGTACAGTATATGTTGTATTATAACACTGCAACATCCCATTATGTGGTTTTCAGGGGGGCAGCAGGGTCTTAAGTAACGTTTGGACCGGTTCATTCAACAGAGAAAAAGAGAAAACACTAAATGTTCTCTCACTAATCTTATCAAAGCGATAGTGGCTTCAGGACACAGCTGAAGCTGGATCAGCCCATTGTGGACAAAGGCTTGTACCATTGTTTGCCGGACAATGCTTGGCAGTGTGCATCATCGAGCATTGTTGATGAGAAAATCATCCAGGCTAGTGGCGACAATGCTGATGCACATGGTTGATCTGATCGCAGTGCAGGAGCATTTGCTTTCATCTGTAATGCTGGAAACCAGATTTAGTAGCCAGGGCTCTTATCTGGGAAAGTAGTGCCAACACAGGCTCTGTGCACTTGCTGCTGCTTTTCTCTCCCAGCTCCTAATATTTGATTTCTTCTTCTTACTTTTCTACCTCACACCTCGAACTGTTTTTGCATTTGTTTTTCTTGTATGCTCTTTGTGTGTGTATTTTCTTTTCCATAACATCAGTTTATCTACGTTTTTCCTATATTCCATCAACATCTTCTTGTTTTATCAAGCTCTTCATTGCATGCTCCAGCCACCTCTAAGAACCGCACACAACCCCCATTGCCTGATTTTCAGATGATAACCAATCCCACTGATGCTATTTTAAGCCTGCAATGCACACTCTCCCTCCTCTTCTTTCCACGGAGAGCTGGAGCCCACAAAGAGGAACATGAAACATGCATTCTTCACTCACAAGACTTCTCTTCCTGATTGTGACTTTGAAATCAGGATAATTAACTGTATTGTCAGGAGACGAGCCTGTCTGACAGAAGTGGCGGATTTCTTTCCATATGCTGTTTTTAACTAGATGACTTATTTGTCAGAGTAGGTAGAAGATATTTGGTCTGGTTGAGGATGTCATTCACCTGAATAGAAAGACGTCACAGTGAATCCAGTTCCTTTCTGCGGAAGCGGATTAGGGCCACTATGAAAATATTTTTCGAGTCCCGACATTTTTCTCAGAATTCCGACTTTAATCAGAGAATTCTGCACTTTCTTGGATCATTGTTTGCTAATTATAAATTAGGTTTATTATGGTTTGGTATTAGGCACAGTTCACATCCAGAATGTGAGAAAAGAACCTCACTGGGTCCAAGTTCTGATTTAACCTGGGATGTGATGGCAAAACAAAACACAAAGCCTGAATAATTCATTATAATGGTCTCTCTTAGTTGTGCAATATTAATGCACAGGTCATCACTGGCAGCGAGTAAAGTGAGGTGCTACATATTAAATATTAGTTTTCACTGTACCTCATTAGTTCCGTAATATTATGACTTTATGCAATGAAACCTTGTTACAACATTACCAACTAAAATGTTAAGCAACTCTAAATAAAACTTTATTTTTCTTACAGTAAACCAACACAGTGCTAAACTATGTTTTGCCAGTACTAGAATGAGATGAAATGTAATTAATGTGCCACTGATCATCTTCCAGTTCTAAAATTAAGACTCAATCTCAATAATCTCAGTGAGTAATGAACATTTTTATGCTGCTGTCTTTCTTGAATCTGGAATATTAGTAACGTCACATCAGGGCAACTAATGATGAAGGATGATGAGAATCCAGGAAAATTGATGCTCTTAATGAGATCATATTTTAAATTTACGTCACAATACACGGAATAAATACAAGTCGTAGTTAGCTGTACAGAATATCTTGTTTATTGGTTGTTCTCATACATTTTCAAAATTACTATATGCTTTGTATCTAAAGACTCTCAGAGGAATCACTCTGTCACTAAAGGCAGACGTAGTAGGAGGACGTCACACCTGGAACACAGGGCGACTCTCACCGAGTTTGCACGGTTGTCGACAATTCACATTCAATTTGATCCGTCCAGGAAGGTTAGAGAAACTTTTTTCTGCTCATAATTTCACGATTCCTGAAGTGATATTTGTTACGTTCGACGTGTAACAGGTCTTCGCCCGGTGAGAATCGCTCTGTTTCGCAGGAGCTCGGTCACACTGCAGAGTTGACTTCTGATAATGTTACACACCTGTGGAGAAACAGCAGACACTATCAACACGTTTGTGCTTATCAGTTCTTTTTTTCTCTTTTTTTTTGCGATTTTTTTCTGTTAAATATCATGTTTTTTTGATATCATCTTTTGCACAACAAACAGACTAAGTTGAATCTGTTATACATTTTGTATACCAACATGCTCACAATGTTTCTTTTTTTCTTCTTTGCGTCAACAACACACATCAAAACAGACACCCTTTAGTTTCAAACAGTATGTGCCAGGTCTACCGCGGTGGTATCGGAGTATTGCAGTTTTTCCTCGTGGTTTGCAGGCAGAAGAAAAATAACAGGGCCTACAGTCATATACACAGGCTTCACTTGCAGGGCATGACTACAACTTCAGAAAGAAAATCACAGATTGCAATTGGACAGACCGTCAAACTTTAACAGCAGTCTCTCTTCCTTCCCACACATCTCATTGCTTATAAATAAACTTTACACGATCTATGTGCTCTGCAGGTGAAACTCCTTTTTGGCTTCTCACGACAGACACATCATTTGTGACTGCACTGTGCATGTAAGGTGAACACGTGTATATGTTTGTTTGTTTTCAAATACTCTTTTCTTTGTGTTTAGTTATGCTATACATTGTGCAAAAACAGCTGTAGTCTACTCTAGAAGGCCACCAAGTGTCTTGGTATTCATTGTCAATCTGTGTCTGTCATTCCCCTTCATGCCTGTTGTCTTTTATGCAGCAGCCTACCTGGTTTCTGATTTACCTCAAAGTAAACGATCTAACACATTTAAAAAAAAATGACAGGCAGTGTCAAGCAACACACAGCCCTTACGGTTACACCGTTTCAACATGCTCTCTCACCTAACTGGGTTCAGGCAAACCTCCTTGCCTCCGTGTTTGGAACAGCTGCTTAGCCGTATACTGGGGGGCTGGGTGGGTAACGTATCTGTCCTCAAACGCTGTCAGAAGCTTAAAATCACTACTGTGACCTCGGAGTCCGCATGTTATATACATAGAGTATAATACATTATTCTGGTTGTGTATGGTTTGTGGAATTTATTTACATATGACACGATGTCTCGATTAACATATTTATAACTCAAACTGATAAGATACAGTGAATGGCTTTAAAATGAAACTGTAATATTCCAACAAGGTATAAAAATAAGTCATATTGATTTACCGGACATAAAGAGGGTTGGTTTTTATCTAGCACATATTGCAGCCTTATTTGCGTAGACTCTCATAAACCATTGCAGACATTCGGGCCTCGCCGACCACAGATACTTCTTCCACCTCACTCACAGGAAATTCAGTTTATGGGCGATATAAGAGATATGATTCTACATTAATTTAAATGGGTTTGGATATAAAAATAACTATAATTAAAACATTTTAATTAACATTTTTATTATCATCCATCCATCCATTACCCTAACTGCTTTTCCTGTGCACCCCGGACAGGTTGCTAGTCTATCACATGGCTGACAGAGACACCCTCAGAGCATTCACGCTGACATTCACACCTATGGGCAATTTAGATTTACCGGTCATCCTAACCGCGTGTCTTCGGACCGTGGGAGAAAACAGTATCCATAGAGAACCCACGCAGGCACAGGAAGAACATGCCAACTCCACGCAGAAAGGCCGGCGGGTCTGAACCCTGAGCCAACCACCACACCAGGCTGACGCCCGTTTTTTCAACGTTGTTTTTTCCTTATGTTAATTGACTAACTTTCTATCATCTATCCACATGATGCATGATTTATTATCTCTGTATTGTTTTAATTAAACTGTATACTTTGTGAGAAAGCAGTGATTATTTATGAAGCCACACGCTCTTTTAACCGCCAAAAACAAACGTGTCAGAAGTTCAGTCCTGCTTCTTCTTGGAAACGCTTTCCAGTTTTTTTTATTTGTTTTCTGCTACCAACATCATTTCGAACATTAATCTGAACAAGATGATTTATAAATATTCATAATTTAATAACTCATGTAAAACATCCCTCATCACCGACGTCTGTCACACTTTCCATTCGAAATTTAGTCGAATAAATTAAGTGATGAGTGTTTGGAAACCTCCTTCTGCTGTAATTGGAATAAGATATATTTAATTTAACCCGCCCCAGAAGATTTTTACATCCTGAAATTCCCAACATATACATGTTTCTCTTCTCTATGTTATCTTTTAAAACAATCATTGTGATGACAATAACCCAACACATTTAAATATATATAATATATGTGACAATTTTTACCATCATGACTCTAAACATCAGTAATTTTACCTTTTCCGTGACGTCATTTCTCAGCGATTCCGTCACCAACCTACAAAACCTACTGGCAAATGAAAGTGTTGTTGAATTGTGCTTTTGAAAATGTTCTATCCTTTCGGCCATGCGTGTTTCTGTAATCACATCACAACGTCGTTCCACATACAGACTCAAGAGTACATAGATGAATACATGAATAATTGTCGTTTTCACTGAGCAGCTTGTCTTTGTCAGTAACCCAGGAGCTGTAAAGGAATAACTGCGTCTACAGACTCCGCCACCAGACACTGTCATCAACTACTATCGATTACAGAGTCAACAATAAGTGCAGAAAGCATCGGCCTGTGTTCAAAGGATTACCAAATGCTGCAAACCCGTCCCGTTCTCTCTATTTGCTGGAGATGTCATATTGAGCGCGCTTCAAATTACCTCGTGATTGATCCCTCTCCGTGTTTATGTAGCAACGAGTGTTTGTGAGAGTTATGAATGGGAAAGTGTGTGTACAGGTATGTTGAATCAGAAACTCCACATTTCCCCACGGTTTGACAATCTAATCCGATCCTCTTCTTTTTCCCGTATCCCGCGCGCGGTAACCTGGGTGTTGTTCTACATCTGGACAACATGGTAAAAATCAATGCAAAGAAAGGCAGTTGGATTCACTCGCGGTACATTTGTAATTGTTCTGCTACGAGAACAGAAAGGTGATTGTGGCGCTGATGAAATTGTACCTCTTCCTGCCTCTGAAGTCCCCAAATGTTGCCTAAAAGTGAAGTTATCGACCCAGCTGTTTACACCACCTTGGCAGCAGAGAGCTGCGGGTGTATTTATAGTGAGAGCACTGTCAGGACAGCATGAATTATTAATGGATCCTGATGCAGATTTATCCGTGACCTCTAGGCCACCTGAGCACAAACACACAGACATACACACACATTCACAAACCGAGTCAGTGTTGTGTTTGTGGCTCTTCTTTTTTCAGCAAAACAATGACAGGTGACCATGTATGTAGTCCGGTAACCCTCAGTAATCCTTATAAGCCACTTGCAAGCCTCCCGTTGGTTGATTGGTTCATTGAGGAGGCCATCAGGCCATCAAATCATTAAACGCTTTGAAGCATTCAGCAATGTACGGCACATACATACAGTACATACAGTAGGCCTAAACTACATACACACATACTACATACTTCAATAACGGCAAAGGTCTGTTCCTTATGCTTATTTTTAGTTTCACTTTCAACCTACTGTCACACAGTTGGAGTTTCCCTCAGAAGCTGGATTCAAATAAGTTTAGTAATATCTCCATTTTGTTGCAAAAGTCATGATCAAAAAACGTGTAAACTGATCCTTGGCCTCATGTGTCTGCTCCCTCTGTCCTGGTTCCTGGCTCAGAGGCGGTACTTCCTCAGGAGGTCGGCCTGCCACATGTACTTCCTCTCGGGGAACCTTTCTGGGATCTTGATCTTGCGGAAGTCTTGAATGCACTTTTCCAGCTCCTCTTCGACTGTCAGCTTCTCTTTCGTAGGTCTTTTCTTACAGGTGCTGGTGTCGCGGGAGCTCGCCGTGAGCGTGCGCAGCAGATCACTCTTCCGCCGATGTTCGGACTGCTGGAGCATGGCAACGGGGCCCTTTTTCAGGGGCCTGTCCAGGGTTTGGACGTTGGCATGGGGATGTGACTGGCGGCTCACTGGGCCACAGATGACTGTTCCCTGGGGAGAGCTGGCCTCTGACTGGCTCTCAGAGCTAGAGGTGGAGAGCTCATTGAACGAGGTGCCACTCTCACCGTCACCTTTGTGGTTCTTACAGCAGCAGTCGCACGGAGGAGAGGACCAACGTGATGGACCACCTGGAAAGACGGAAAAGGAGAAAAGACTTACATTAGATTTGATGCAGAGCTATTTTTTTCCACCTTTTTTTCTGGGTCAGTCATCATGAAGAGAAAAACGAGACAGTGGCACAAAGAGAGGCTCAAATTAGTCAGACAGGAGAAGAAAGGAAACGTATTGAGCACTGAAAGCTGACAGAAAAGAAAAGTCAACTAATACCACGTGACTATCACCGAACAAAGTGACCTGACATCAGGGACAACTGGCTTGCAGCCAGTCGAATCATGGAAATAAACTGGATGACTGTGACAAGCCTCAATTGTCTCATAGAGCCACACTGTCACATGAAACACGTGTAAATCCAGATTCACATGCTGGAAATGTATTTACAATAAAAACAGTGAAGGCAATGATATTTGGACTCACTCCAGGTCTTTTTTTAACATGGCAAATATTTAAATATACCGAGAGAATTTATTTTAATTCTGTCACAAATTCACAACATGCTAAACTAAATAGATGTCAAATGGTACAAATGTGTGCAAATATTGATCCGACTGCAATACCAATGCATAATTTGACCTGCCAATCATCAATTAACATGCTTTTCATTCTTTTAAACCTTTGTGGCGTGTTCATATTGCATGTTTAAAACGGACCTGGTACAGGTCAGAGTTGAGTTTACGTCGAGCGACTTTCCCTCAACGGGACAGTGAACTCCACAGTTTGCGTCCAAAAGGTTCTCACGGAACCTGAGGAGTGATGCGATTGGAACAGCTCCCCAGTAGTTGTGGTCTAAACCAATAACGAGACAAAAGCAGCGACCCACAGTCGTTGCTGTGAGAAATCAATTGCTCCTGTGTGAGTGTGCAGTACGCTGAAAGGCTGAGAGGAACCACAGAAGCACTGCACCTCTCACTCCAGGAAAAAGCCATTCATTTTTCATGCTAACCCCCTGAATAATTGAAGGAGTATCTGTTGCTGATGGACTCCTCTCTGTTTAGTGAGGGAGAGAGATCAAAACCCGTGAAGCAGACACACACACGTGCGCGCAACAGTGCACACAATTCTGATTTCAAGCCCCGCCCTCACCATCTTCTCTACCACACGCACACACACGCGCAGGCAGGCTTCAGACTTTCTGTTTGCCACGTTCAGCAGTACTTTTATTTCTTTTCCATGTGCTGGTATCAATTCACTTCAAATGACACAGTAAGAGGGTGTAAATGAGGCTCTTAAAATTTGTGACCTTTAATTCCCTTTGTTCTCAGCAGCATATTTAACTTGTTTATCAAGAGTTAACAAAATAGAAATCACTCCCTTCACCTAAACAATATTTGTTCCTGACCTCACCACATATCTCAGCTGCATATAAGTGACTAAAAATAGAAGAAAGATGCTGTGGACCACTTGCATTACTGCATATTTATAACCAGATCCTCAAAGACTTTGCTCTTGCTAACACTAAGTGTTACTTTACTTTACTTTACTTTGCTTGGCAGACGCTTTTATCCAAAGCGACTTACAAGGAGCTAGTGCTGGGTGTCTGGCTCAGGGACACACCTGGTAGGGGATGGATTAGGAGTCAGACGGGATTCGAACCTGCAACCTCTTACATCCCAGTCTGACGCTTAACCCATTGAGCTACCAGGCTACTGGTGTTACTAGGGAGAAGTCTGATTTATCGTTTCAACTAGTTCTTGACAAACCTTCAGCCTCATGACAAGCTGACTGATAAATAATTTCAATGAGATCATCATTTAGAGCTATTTTATAAAACAAAATCTGAAAATTTTTGTAAACTAAGTCTCTGAGTAGTATCTTCACCCTCGTCGGCACATTGATACTGTAATTACACAATCAGATGGATCAGTATGCGGTGTTGATGCTTGAAAGCACACGTGTTAGCAGTTAAATCACATTTTCTCGCTAATTGAAGTCAAATACGTTTGTAGGCTTGCACTTTCTAATTAGTATTTACACTGCACGATGTCTTGCTAATTGAGGTGAAAATTAAAGCACAGTTAATGTTTCATTTATTTTTTTTCATTAATTTTCTGTCTGCCTGAAGTAATTTGTCCTTTTTTAAAATTATTTCCAAGTAAATAACTAAACTAATGTAAATTGCTCTCCCCTATTCATGTGTCTAAATGCAAAGAGAACACAGAGGAGTTACCTGACACATATTCAGAGGAGTTACCTGACACACATAGCTTTTCTTAATTGTTCAGAAATGTCCTTTCCTCTTTGCATGAACCTACTGAACAGCATCATCGGCTTAGGCCTGCTCCTCAGGACAAGCTAAAAGAAATAATATATTAAAACACTAAATAGTGGAGGTCCTACTATGGAGCCTTGGGGGACTCCAGGGCTCATATGCGTCTCTGAAGCAGACCCTTTGACTGTGGTTATAAGTTCTAAGATTGTATCTACCACAAATAGTATTACATCAATAAAAAATAGATTTAGTCACAAAGCAAACTAATAAAAGTCCATCCTAGTTCAGCTAATGGGCTCTAATATGTTTTACCATTACTTAGTAAAATCTCTGGCAGTACTGTAATATCTCCAATAAGTTCATTTTGCTGGTCTGAGAAAAGTACGGCTCAAAATGTTGCCTCTAACGTGATAATTCAGAAACATCCACTATAATTTTACCTAACCTAAGCTGAATGATGCGTCTTTGCTGCGAGTCCTGAAGCTTCCTAATTTACACTGACAGAGGTGCCATAATTAAAGGTCAGAGTTCCAGAGTTTCAAAGGCTGTAGCTGCTACACAAACGGACTGATTTCATTATACTGGTGTGAAATTATGCACCTTGTTACTGAAGAAAAGATGCCTGCACCCACCACTCAGGTGGACAGTTGTCATTGGACGCTGTTCGATTTTCTACACATCAGTTAGTGTAAACTGCAGAAACTGGTACATTTCCCTGCACCATACTTAAACATGTTTATTTTGGTCAAGTCCTTATTCTGTGTAAGATGTGATCATGGTAATTACAGGTGGTATGTAGTATGGTACATTTCACTGAAGTTGTGACTCAATGACCAATTTACTTATGTGAACAGAAGCATACATCTTGATAAAATTCCTTTAAGACAATGATTAGTTTCCTGTCTGCTTATTCTCATAGATTAGGTGTAGTAGGTTCATAAATGTTTTTAGAATTTGACAGTTTCAGGTACAGTAGGCGACTCTCTTGAATGAGTTGCTCACTCATCAAATACCCTGAGGTTCATTGTTCAGTCAGGAGATGTCTTGGGGGGAGAGTGTCTCCCTTCCTGTCAATTACTCCTATGTGCATGTCAGCATTTTTGGAAATACAGTATGTAGAATAAATTGCAGAGTTGAGGAGAAGGTGCAGTTTCTGCGGCTGAAATGTGCCTGAATTTATTGTTTTGCAGCATAGGCCACCTTTTACATTTCAAGTCTCGGCAGACATTCATTACTTCTTCAATAAACCTCAGTTCACTCCCTAATTAAGATGCATCTAGCCAAAAGTGGTACTTACAGAAGCTAAAGTAACAAGCTAATTAAGACGTAAATTATTCCTGATTCCTGACTTGTCGCATTGAAGGAAATCACCACGTGTGTGGACAGAACAGAAGAAATAGGGATGGTTCCGGGCCATCTGTTACGGTGCATTCCTTAAGGAAGCAGTGTTTCATGTCCCCTTGTCTCCAGTAATAGGCAAAGGGTTGCTATTAAAACCTCAATGAGTTCTATATAAAAGCCTCAAGTTTGACTAGGATCAGATGGAATATTAACTGAATCGGTCTTAGTCTTAATTCAAATGCATGTTTGTGTGTGTCTGATATGTGGAGACCCACCACATGAAACGTGAGATGTTGCACCACAGGTAGAAACATGATGTAGGTCAGTTGGCTGTAGCAAGTTTAACCAAGGTGCTTTTTTTTCTTGCCTAAACCTAACCACACCCAGGACTGTGTCATCCATCCCAGCCACATCCCTGCCGCTGACTTTCTGTTACCAAGTGTAGCGAGTCTTCATTTGTTAAAGATACATTTCAGCAGAATCTAATTACACATTAAAACTGCGCAGAAATGGAGCTGTATTGTGTTTGTGTGTGTGTGTGTGTGTGTGGGTGCGCCTGTGGTCATCACTCAATGTGAAAGTGACATTGGCCTTGGAACTACTATCAGTATGCCGGTGGGCAGAGAAAGGGAGGCTGGTGTCAGGTGGGGTTCCCATTCATGTCATCAGAGGTGACAGACTGTCGGCCGTGCCTCCGGCCAGCATCATTCACCGCACACTCACCGTCAGCTGTGTGTGTGTGTGTGCTGTGTTACACTGTAGGTGCAGCAAATGATTCATGTGATGTTGTTTGTATCGCGGGAGAGGTGGGCAAGAGTTCTGACATGAAGTCTAATGACTTCCACGTGCTGTTACGCACACACGCGCAGACAACCAGACAATGCTTCCTGGCAGGTGCTCCCAGCTCTGACGTATTGATGTCAGCAGAGACGTCCACCACTTGTGCAAGCTCTGGTCAGTAAAGAGGCCTGGCTGACTCACACTCACGCTCACACACTCGACAAAATAGGTAGAAATCACATGCAAATTATTTTATCAGCTATCGTTCCCTCATATTAATTCGCTCATTGTGTTGAACTCATATACAGTCTGTGTCCATATGTATGATGGTTATGTAAGTATAATATGGGAGTCTGTTTTCCAAAATAACAACACCTCAACACTAACACATTGAATGCTGTGATTGTTTTCAGCCCATATGCTTATTTTGTGCATCCCACTTATTCTACATACACGTGTACAGTGTAATATGTGATTTTTCAGTCTCAGACCATCTTTTCCCTCAGACTCAGTTATAATATCGTCTCTTTCATGGGAATTGTTTATCCCAATCAGTAGCCTAACGGTGCCCGTTTTATAATCTGACATAAACATAATTTCTTCACTTGTGAATCTTGTGGACAGCAGCCAGCTCCTGGAGAAGGGCACTGACTTAAAACATAAGCAAGTCCAATGCGTTTGAGGATGTTTTTTTACAGCCATCTGACGTGCAGCTCCACTGCTGTTTGTAAAATCAAAGAGAACAGCGATCCAATAAGTATCAGAAAAAAACCTTTCAAATGTCTCCAAACAACTCATGCAGCATGATTCAACTCTTTTGTTCCCAAAATATTGCACGATGAGTCCAACAGACTCAGATATTTATCATATTATGTTGACGTATTCTTGGAATAAGAAATAATTATGTTTTCTTCCTGGCAAAACAAAGGAAATTTTTTTTCCAGTTTTCTTTTTTCTATTGTACGCTTTCCATTTTTCGTCTGCACTTTTCCCCCCGTCTTTTATTTCCTCTCAGCATGCCTCTCTCCCTCCCCGCTCCACTATTAATGCCTGTATCGATGGGTTGGCGCATCAGTGGAAGTGTATGGACGATTGCCCTCTGATTGATTTCTGTCATACGGCCTCTCAGCACCGGGAGGCTGTTCACCAGAGATAAATGAGGTTGGCACAACAAAAGCAAATAAACCCCTTCTATCTATCAGTCCCTTTCCCACCTCAGCTCTGCTGTCTGCATCTCTCTGCCCTTGTGTCTCTCTCCCTACGTCTTATTTTCTGAACTTCATCTCTTTATCTTTTTTTTTTTTATTCTATCATGTTTCTCTTTAACAGTTAGCGATTCTTATTTTTATCCAACTTGGCAAGTCAACAACCACAGAGGGTGTCACATCAATGAAGTCAAATTGCAACTGTACAAACAACAGATCTGCTCATTATTATTTCTGTGGATAATGCAAATTAGCTCGGAGGCCTCACAACATCGCCAGAAACAGCTCTGAGTGAAACCGGCAGATGCAGTACGTTCACTGATTGAGTCGTTGCTGAATGTGTTTTCAAAGAAATGACCTTTGTATCCGCTTTCCAGCAACGTCTCCTGAAAATTGTGCTCAAGTAGAGAAAATAACTATCATGTTGTGGTGAAAGATATTTTTAATGTATGGGATGCTACATTTTTAATGCAATGCGAGTCACAAGGAGGTGAACAGGGTGGATGGTGAGCATGTGTTTTGCAGGGCTAACGAGGCGCAAGCTCAAGTTCGAGGCCAAAGTTGTGCATCAGGATGGGTTTAGGCAAGATGGGTACTGAGGTTTTAAAGCACAGGAGTAACATATGGATGCTGGATGCTGAACTGCAACAGCAGATATTTCTGCAGAAGAGAAAACAGGATGTTGTAAATCAGAAAAGAAAACATATGTTTCCTGTGGACATTTGATTTTAATTAGGTATCAACATATTTGCTTAATGTGAACATATGATTGTTATATTACCAGATAATTGAATGCAGTAACAACATAAAACAAATTGTAATTTGTTTAGTTGTTATTCTGTCTGATCCTACTCAGTTGGATTGATTGAATTTTTTTCCTTGACAATACATAAAAAACATCTTCTAGCATAAATATTCATTTTGCTTATGTAAACGTGAGCCAAACTTATTGTAATTATGGATGTCTTCATGTCTGAAAGCACTGGTGCAAAGCAGTGAGGCTTTTATGACCCTTTGTCTATGATAGTATTTAAAATGATAGTAACTTGTTAGAGGAAAATGTGAATGACAGTAAATTACAGCATATTTTACCGTGGTAAACTATAGTTGCTGCTCAGCAGTAGAAAAAATATGAACACCGCTGCCAATTAGGTGAGACAGGATGCGATTATAGTACTTTAGACCTTTGTAAAATGGTACCATAATCACATAAGTCCGCAAAACGTAGAACACAAGTCTTTCTGTAAATCAATACTGCACGAGCCTTATGTCACAAAGTAGAACTACAAAACAGATTCTTCTGTATGTTACTTTCAGAAACCATCATAGAAATTAAAACTGCATGGATCTCACACAATTCCAGGGGAGATCAACGTTTTATGACTGAGCACTGAGATTATCACACTAAAAACAGAGCGAGCAGGAGATCCAGCTTGTTCCTCCCGCGAGCATCAAACCAGTGAGCAGCACCGAAGAGAATGAATCAGAAAAGAGGGAGAATGAGTCGCGCGCTGTATTCCGCGTGATTTTCTGGACATATGAGTCTATTTTCTGGTTCAGAGCTGATATCACTTGTATAGAATGGATTTTACTTCAAAAACTGTATCCACAAAGTCAGTCAGCTTTGCACTGCTAGCTGAGCAGCTTCCAGAACTGAGGTACAACCTGATGTCTGCACAGGTCAAAGGCAATAAAACATGTTATAAAGTGTTTATCCCTGAAAGGAGATTCTTCTTTAACAGGCATTACTCCATGGAGAGGTCACAAGACCAGCAATTAAAGTTGGCAGTGATTCAGCATCTCGCCCAAGGACACTTCAGCATGACAGATGCTGGTCAAGCCAGGAGTCTGAACCTGCTTTACATCTCAGCTGTCGGGTTTTTAGCTGTGGGAAGAAGCTCGGTTGGTCAGATATTGATTAAACTGTCTCTGGGAATAAGTTCTGGACAAAGCTGTCAAATGGAAATTCAGCACATTCAGAATTCCAGAGGCACGTCGGGCTTCGCAGTTTGTAAGTTTGAGCCATATTTGCTGGGCTGGCATAATAAATAACAAGAATTAAGCACCTCTTCTCTTCTTCTCCCAGTTTTCCTCTTGATGCGGCATTAATTAGTTTCTCACACGGCAGCATGAAATCATGTGTGACTGTTCAGCTTCTTAAACCAGTCACTTCTTTTATGCCAGCATTTTCTCACCCCTGTATTTATAAGATTTTATGCCTCAATGAGTGTGTTTTGTGCATTTGCTGAATGAAAATGTCTCTCTTTCCCACAAGCAGGTGTTAACATTTCACTTCGGAGAGCATCGTTAGGCGGTTGCGGGAGTTTCCATTTCTAAGGGTACATTTCTCTCTTTATATTCCCCGTTCTTTCTATAGTTCAGAGTCTGTGCTGTAAATCGTGTTTTAGAGCCTGATAAATCTACAACAACCTAAATGTATACAACACATGCTGACGCATGGACGTTACACCATATGTTACAGAAACACACTGGCACGCTTTCCACACAGAATAAAAAGAGGTACTTTGGAGAACTGGCACAACTGCCAAGAACAAATGTGATACCACTATCACTGCCAAATATTCTCGTTTTATTTTAAAGGCTTAGAAACTATCAGTAGTAGCAGGAAGTGGGGGAGGTAGAGAACGAAAAAGCAGAGAAGCAGGAAGAAGATATATATATATATATTAAACAAAAGTTGGTCTTTTTTGGAGCATGGTGGGAAGTATTAGTTTAACCATGAAGAAAAATAACCAATTAATGACTGAAACAGAAAAGCACTGCCCCATCCTCACATGCACAAACTTTAGCTGTAACAACTAGGACGTACTGATGCAGGCACAGTGAAACCTCCCGCTCGAAGACTAGCTCTGCTGATTACTAATCAAGTTACTGCACATGTTGGGTTTTTTTTTACACAGGCGCCAGCCTCTGATCGCATTCATTAATAATACTTGTGAAAATTATCACTTCCAAACCCCCGTACTCAGACTGCTCTCTTCAACGTGATGCAAATGAATGATCTTTTTCTCTCAAACCACTTCTGTCTCCCGCTGAATGCCAGATCACTGCTGCTCATGTTGTTGCTGCTCATATCTACCTGTTCCCTTCAATTTAGCTTCGCATTAATAAATGTCATGAGGGGGGATTTCAAAGTAGCAACAGAATCAGTTTCACCAGATGAGTCAGTAGCTCGGTTGATTTTCTTTCAGAGTGCGCAGAGGTCACCAAGATAGTGGGAAAGACGTATGGCGCACGATTGTGTATTTATGGCTATGTACTGTAAAATATAGTACAGTATGTGCTTAAAGACTGAAACAGCCAGGAAATATTCTTTTAGTTTCACAGCCTTACCAAGTTACTTAGTTTACCTTTTATCATCAATCCACAGAACCTTCATTCAATTCTTCATCACACGTTCTTAATTACTATCATGAAACATCCACCTACATTTCATTTTTCATCAGTTTAAGTATAAAATAGCAGCAAGAGTAAATATTATTTTTTTTATACAAAACCCCTCGGAAAGGTGATTTTTGATGTTTCTGATGCTGGTAAAAAAAAAGCATAAGAGGTAGGGACTCGCTGAACACCCAGACAGTTTGTGGAGACATTAACAGTCGTGCATACTGACACGTTCGTGCTGATAAACGTGCATGCTGCATATTGCTGCTGACAAACAGAAATACTCTGTCTGCGGATAAATTATCTGCCGATGATGACGGCGCAAACAAACAGGCTGTAATCGGCAAACAATTGCAAGAGTATTATCGCCGCCCAGCAGAGCACTCACTAGTCACTATCTCTGTCCCTTTGTCGCAACCGTTCGCTCATTATCCATTCGGTATACACGCGCACACTCACGCACAGTGTTAGGAAGGTTGCTTCCATCCATCAGTCAATTCTCTGCTGCTTATCCGGATCATTCGGTCGCAGACATCCTTCTCCCTTGAAACAGAACCCAGCTCATCTTGGGGAATTCCAAAGGGCCTCCCTATCCAGACCGGATATATATTCCCTCCAGTATATTCTGGATCTTCCCATGTCTGGAAAACCTCCAGCTAATTCCAGACGCTCATATTCACAGTCTTGCTTCGTTTGCTTACTACCTACATGTTGCGATTATGGTTGAGGATTAGAACATAGATGGACTGGTCAATCAAAAGCGTTGCCTACGTCTTCAGCTCCCTTTTTCCTCACAGCCGTCCATTAGAGCGCCTGCATTCGCGCTGACACCGCCCCAATGAACCTGTCAATCCCGCGAGCCAAACCTCAGACACTTGGACTACTTGGTGCAGAAACTCACTCCTCAGCTGGAGAGAACAATCCACTATCTTCAGGAGAGCCATGAAAACCTGTGCTATGCTTTTAGTGATATCTGGATCAGCCTGACACTCATTTCATTTCATTAAACTAATTGCGACAATGATGATTCATTTTGCAGTCAAAAGACTTTATTTTTTATCCTCATTAGTGACACACGTTTCTGGGTTTCATTTTATTCTTTTCCCTCTGATTTGAGTTTCATCCTTTCTCAATCAGTCTCAAGTCTGTCATCTGACTCCTTCCTCCCAAAATAATGGACTGCCTACACGGACTTTACTCCCTCTCTCTTTTTTCTTGCTTTTTCTCCAACCTTTCTCATTGTTCTCTTTCTTTTATTAATAAATCTAACTGGGCTTTTTTCCAGCTCCATTTTCAATTGGGAATTGATGATGGATCATCTGCCGTGTCGAAGCTACAGCGGGAAGGGAAGTCACAGCCTTACTGGCTGTCCATATTAATGAGTGTCAGCAAAGTTCCAGACCTGCCTCATATTCAGTTTGCTGACAGATGTATTTTTTAGGTTTGTATTCAACAGTGTGCAGTGAAAGCCACAGCTTTGACCTCTGACTTTTCTCGTTGTATTTAATCCACTGGACTGCCAAAACCACCTGCTGCTTATGTTTATTGTCACTCTTGGAGCCTGAATACACAGCGGTAGATGAACCCCAGAGGGCTGAGCAGTAATGATAACACAATGTTCTCTTAATTAGGTCACACATCTTGTCCGTGGTAATGTAACTGAAACTCTGTTTGCAGCTATAACAGGTGGAAGGAAGTGGACACTGGTCATTAATCCATGTCGCTGCTTTTGTTTGCAGCAAACCTTTTTCACTATCACTCATGATTCAGTTAAATGTTTGATCATGCATCTTTTAAAGAATTGCCTTTGCAGAGTTATTAAACATAACTGAAAACCTGTTCTACTTTTAAGACTAAAAATACACCACTGTAAAGACAAGTACACCACACATTAAAATAAAAAGACAGCAAATAGGATTTTAAACGTGAATGGTGGCGGATACAGCCAGAATCAATGTGGACGCACAGGACGGACTGTTGGAACAATGACAGGACTCACTGAAAAGTAGAGGAATCAAAGGATTAAGAAAGGCTGTTGTTGGCTCAGAAAGGTGTACGGACTGACAGGCGTCTAATCAATACAACCTTATCACGGTGCTAAATCCTCTCACGTCCTGGCAGGACTCTCTGTACTTGGCTTCTTTATCTCTGATTCCATCGTGGTCTCTTTTGTTCCTTGATCTGTTTTACTCTCTGCAAGCAGGCAGCCACATGGTCAAGAATTGTTGTTCTTTATTGAGAGGAAAAGCCGGGAGAGCGAACAGATGCGATGAGCTCTGGAGAGATTTGGGCTCAGGCCAGAAAGGATCACTTTCAATTTCAGCATTTAGGTGGGGTTTTGCCACTCAACCACCTTTCAGTGTTGTGAACGTATCTCTTTTAAAGCATTATGCCTATGCAGGTGGCTGTGAGAGTGCATGCTTATGAGAGTTTAACGTCTCATCCCCATGAACTGTGCAAAAACAAAACACTACGTGAACTTGAGAACTGCTTCTCCCCCTTCACACTCCACTCTACGCATCTACTTCACGCTAAGTGCCTCAGAATGGAGCATCGTCTGTAATGGCTCATCGCAGTTGTCCCATTTCACCTGGAGTATTCCCAGCAGGGAGGGTTTAAAGAAAACAGAACAGGACAGGATGTGCAAGAAGAAAAAAAAAGCATGGTTGCTGAACCAAAAGGAATAAGATATTGCTTTAGGGGATGTGGCATTCTTTAACATAACCTTCTCTCCATCTCTACATGTTGATACACTCCCTCTACACAGCACAGTGTGCAGCCTCTTCCCTCTAAAGTCTATTCTCTCTCAGCTTACTCTTCCCACTTCCCTGCCAGTCATGCATTGCGTTGCATTTGTGCCAGCATTTTGTTAAATCTGGAAACGTCGTTTGTTTTTTTTTCTCTGTCTGTGTGTGGTCGCTGTGTTTTCAGTCACCGTTGCTTCTCCTCCAGTGCCGCTCGCGAGGAGACGGCAGACAAAGGGAACAAAAATTGAGGGAGAAACGAGAAAGAAACAGCTTTGCCAAACAAAATCAACATCACGCGAGCAGCCGTAAGCACAATGCTGTGTGTGTGAGTGTGTCATCCTTCCCGTCTGGGCAGCTTGTCAGTTTATGCAAATGTGGATGTAAACAAAAAGGTTGTACAACATTTGCTCTAAACATAAACTTGGGCATATAGGCCAGTTCTGATGGTGTTAATGTCAGCAAGGACATTGGCAGAGCTGGTCTTCGGGAGACCAACCACAGCACTTCAAAGACCGCGCAGCACTTGAACGCAGCAGCTTTGAAATAGAGTTGGAACAAAAGCAGTTTTGGAGAAGCACAAGCTCTGGACATCTTCCCAGGGGCCTCATTAGGGACTGTGCATGACGTGTAGATGGAGGAAGTAGGACACAGCTAAGATCCTAAATGTTCACACATGCCAACCCAGTAAAAGTGACGTTTCTGTACTGGAATCAGAAACACGTGTTCGCAACTGAATTCCATTTTCTTTTCACACACGGATCATACTGTACATGTGCAATTACTGTAAATGACAAGTCGCAAATATGCTGATAATACAATACATACAACATAGAAATAGACTTTAAACGGAGGATAGATTTATGTCTGAGTGTACAACAGCCTCTTTTCTCTTCCACTCAAGTGTTGCCCTGAGTTGGTGGCGGGGAAAGACTAGACTGGATCAATAGACGACATCCCAACAGTCACTTCTCACAGAAAAGTGTCTGCATTCAAATTTGAACCAATTCACAATCTCCTTTAACCCTAATCCTTTGCCTAAGCCCAACTTCACATGGGACTTTAGTCACGGTGTAGCCCACGTCCGCCCCCAGCCGCCTTCTGGGGACTCGCATCGAGTTAACAAATATAGAATTTTATAGATTTAAAGAATTATGTTTGCTACTAAGATGTAATTGCATTTTCAAACTCATTCATACATGCGAGGGGACAAAAGTCTCGTGTCAGCCGATTCCTCTCATCTGCATACACATTGATAAAAAGCAAGAAATAATGAAATGAATTTTTTCTGGAAAAGCCATGTGAGCTTATTGAAACGTTGGTCTTCAGTGTGCTTTTACGCTCAGTCAGTTTAGTGTTTGTGTCTATGCTCGTGTGTGTGTTTGTGAGTGCGTGCTGAGTCATTTCCCGCAACAGCTTCGGCACATTGTGACTTCTAGAGCGTTTCAAGAGTAGATCTCACACTAAGTGTCATTAAGCCACCCGTCTTTTCACGCAGCTGGAGACCGTTTGTATGTCTCAGTGTGTGTGTGTCTGTATATGTGTCACGTCTGTGTGTGTGTGTGCATGCATGTGTGTGTATGTATACCCACTGTGAACAGTCTGTGTTGTGGACACCCTACATTTAACTGCTATACAGCTCCATATGGTGTCTCTCAGTAAATCATACATCCATCACGATACGTGATTTATGCTTTTCTAACAGGCAGACTGCAGTAGTCATTAATGATGGGGAACAAAAAGTAAATATTATCCCGCACCTAACTAACAACTAACTACTACATTTCCAAAAGCTATTCTGATTTAGATATGTGTCGTGGTGTTTCTTACTACGCTGAGCATGTTAAAGCATGAATGTATATTCACACATAGTCGTCTTCTTTGCTGTGCATATAATCCCTGTCACTCAAACTTCACATAAATACTGGAGCATAGGAAGAGGAGATGGTGTGCACCGGTGCTGTGCAGCAAATACAGTAGGATGATTCTGAAGATATGCTTAACAACATCACAACCAGTTGTTGCACCCAGTTGCGCAATGGTTCTGTTGAAAGCCTCTCTCTCTGCTCTGGTTAAATTGAATTAAATATACACATGCTGCAATATTTTAAGCTGCTACTTTGGAAGTTATATAAGATAATAGGTGAAATTGGACAGTCTGCAACTGAACTTAGAAAAAACTGGTAAACCACCCACAATGCCCCTTCCCTTAAGTAGCCTTCCACAGTACCATTCAATACCAGAAGAATTGTACTATGATGAGCCCAGATGGCACAGGAAGTAACCCCAACCCAGGGGTAAAAGCATTCACACTATATCATATTGCAACAGACAGAAAAACAAAACTCTTTTTTCTTATGAAGCAGAAGTTTAGACATACTTAAGTGCTTTTTAAGTGTCCTCCTAGTCCAGGCCTGAAATTAGAGTCTAAATTGTGTTGCATTTCGTTCAAATATAAGCTGCGCCGGTTCTCATTCTTCTCAATGTACTTTAGTTCCCTCTGTTTGATCTCGGTAGTATAGTAGGAAACTCTTCACAGCCATCTCTACATGTATGTGTCTGTAAGTTCTCCATAAGTGTGTGTGTGTGTGTGTGTAAGAGTGGTAAAATCAAAAGAGAAGAGAGAAAAAGCAGTGTGATTTAACGTGAATGCGTGCCTGCTGTTGGTGTCTGTGTTTGCATGTGCGCTTGAAGGATTTACCAGATGTCAGCTCCCTTCAGCAATACTTGTAGCTCAGCAGGACGACGCGGGGACTCAAACTCTCTCTGAATCGCTCCCATCTTTCTTTTTTACTGTTACACTCTGCTAGCCATATGTCGCTTGTCATATTGGATCGGATTCTGAGGGCTTTTAGTGGCACTGATTCCAGACACACCTCTCCCTTCTAGCCCTCCACTTTCTCCCCTGCTTACCAGCTGTCTGTGTGAGATATACCACATCCCTAATCTTCTAATTGGTAGGTAGTATCAGCCATTAGCTGAGCGATGACATGGTGGAATCGATAAGAAGCACAATGCTAAATGACGTGTCCCACTGTTTCTTTCTCTTCCTCTGTTTCTGTCTGCCTGGTTCTCAGCTTCTGCCCATTTTGTTCTATCACCCTCTCTGTTTAAATTCATGGTATCCAAGGCAACTGATGTTCAATCTCAAAACGGCGCTGAAATAAGCATTTTGTTTCATTTGTCTGTATTACTGCCTCATTGTTCTTTTCCTCATCTTCTTTCCGCGCTTTCTGCGCATGGCGCGGGCAAACTGTGTCCCTCCGCTCTTCATCAGCTTAGAAGTAATCAGTGAAAAACCTGCTTCTCAATCGATGCCACTAATTTAGCCCGAGAGCTCATGATGTATTATTCACTGTCTGTCACTGCATGACATAGTGTGACCTTCTTGATGAATAGTCCTTTAATGGACTGTGATGAAGGATGTAAATGAAGAGAATACATGCTGGAGAGAAAGAGGGAACAGCTCATCAGAAGCCAAATGCATGTGATTCTATTCATTTTTAACCACCAGGGATGGAGAGAGACGAGGAAAGAAGGAAAAATGTTTGTGCTACTTTTCAGAGCTGCTCATCATCAAACTCAAATGAGCTCGTCTTCATCGACATCACCAAACAGTTGGGCAGCTTTCATTTAGATACATACATAACGGTACCCTCGCTGTGTGAATATACTGCACTTCGTGGACCATTTTCACGTCTCAGTTTCTCAAATATGTGCATGCATACAAAGCAGAAAATGAATAAATTCCCCAGGGAGAATTATGTAGAGTTGAGAATCTTATTTGAAGCCCGCAGAGAGCCCTCCCACCAGATTATTCGCCCAGACTGAGCCAGAAAATGGTGACGATCGGCGATTTCTAGCACAAGGCAGAACTTCATACACTGTAAAATCCAATTAGTAATTGGATTACTTAAAAAAATAATTACTTAAAAAAAGCATGCAAACCGGTTGCACTTAAAAAAACAAGTAAAGAGAACTAGGTATTTTAAGTTGTGCTA
>JAUMTR010000006.1:14881006-14917931 GCA_032270685.1 Microctenopoma stevenorrisi
TATTATATTTTCCAATAATTGCACATCTTGCTGTGCACTCTCTGGCCTCTCGCAGGCCTGTGCACCTAGATACAGGATGTCAGTGGGACTCTTTTGTTGCGCTGTGGACCGGATTTAGACAGACACTCATTAACCTCAGCGTGAACAGAGTGCCGCGCTGAAGAGGGGTGTTCACCTGTTAAATGAAACAGGTGCAAAACAGTCAATTACTCACTTTGTTCACAGCTACTGTTCTGCTGCATAATTAGATATTTTAAAAGAGAGGAGGAGACTTTGTTAGCTGGTATTTTAGGAACAAACTTACTGCTGCACTTTGCTACCTATATATGAATGACTGAACCTGCTGGCCTGTAAACATCAGTTAGTAAAGTAAAGCAGACTTATTGCTCATCATTCCTCACGTCGGGGACATACATGCGCGCACACAGTGTTATCTGTATTCCAATTATGCGGATCATATTATAGCTGTAAGTTTCCATGGAACATATTATCTGGTTACTCGTATTTCTTACATAGCAGGGTGAGCAAATGCTCCCGAGGGTTGCAAACGTGGAAAAGGAGGCAGGTTAAATGGGAGTGAGCTGCCAGCTGCTCTGTCTGTATAGTTTCCTCTCAGGTGTTTGGTGCCACGCACCGTTCGCAAATGTCTTTCTGAAAGATACAAACCTAATAACCAGAAATGAAAAGTTAAAGGAAGTTATACATAATAATTCAGCTATAACATGACATAAAAATGATATATGATTATATAAGTATGGTATCAAAAAGTTCTGTCAATCAGTTCAAAAAGCACATTTCACAAAAGACTGCAGAGAATTTAGGTCTTCCACCACCCACAGTCATAATAATGTGGAAAAGACTCACAGACTCTGGGGAAATCTCAGTGTGTACAAATAAATGACAGATTTTATTTCTTATTGCGTTTTATAAATAGTCCAAAATCTTCTGGAAATGTTGGTTCTGTCATAGCTGTGCCCTGAGTCCTTCTGTTGTTTGTTTCCACCTGCTTTTAGATCCCCAGTGTTTCTTCTCTCAGTTGTCGGCTCGCTCTCTCTCTGCCTCCCTCCCCCTCTTTCTCTCTCCCAGCTGCAGTCGTTCACCTTGATTTCTCTGCCTCTGCTCTCAGCCACACAGACCTGAACTCAGTCAGTAATTAGATCGATAGTGCATATATTCCACCCACTTCTACTCACTCCCGCGCTCTCTGTGTTTTAACTCTGGCGTTGAGCCTTGGTTCATTCATGGATATCGCGGACCCTGCTGCCTGATCATTTTGGTTTATGATTCCCGGGGCCTCTATATTGTTATTATCGTTACCACACAGCTTTCTACGGGGAGATGTTTCATTCTAGCCTTGTCAGTGCAATTTCTGTCAACACTGGGCCTGCTAGCTGCCACCCAGCATCCAAGCCAGTTACCATCTGACCTGCAAGCTGCAGCCGTGCCCTGCAGCTGTGTCCCACATGTGCAAGCTGCCATCTGGCCATCCAGCCCTCCAGCAACCCGGAGCAACCTTCCTGAATCCTCCAACTTCTCAAAGCCTCCAGAGGTTTTCAGAGCCCGACTTCTTCAGTAGATGTTTCTTTAGGTTCAACCATGCAGCCTCTGTTTTTGTCCTTTGTTTTTATGGGAATACCTGTTTTATATTTTTATTTATAATCAGGTAAATTTGATCCGCTCTGCCTCCTGATTGACATTTTATGCCGTTTGTGACTTTTCCAGCAGCAATTAAAATGTCTTTCCCTTAATGTTAGGTCGTCCTTATTCAATCGTACGAAAAAGAAATGCGTCAAAACAACAGTTTAACTCCCGTGCTGTAGCTGCGTGTTGGCGAGCAACAGCTGGACTGCAAGCTTGTGCCTTGTCATCCCAGGAAGGTTGCCAGATTTGATACAACTGCACCATGCTGCACAGAATTACAGGGTGAAAGAATAGAGTCCTGCTTGTCATATCGCTGCAATCTGTTGTTTTCCTACAACATTTAATGTTTAACGCCACATATTCAGTTTCCCGTGTTCCCAAACATTCAAATGTTGGATGTGGGGAGAGAGTTCAGCTCTTTAACAGTAAGTGGCATCACTCCTGAAGGCGGGAATCTAGACCAGGTACTAAATGAGGGATTTGAGTGTTACTATGTAAAACAGGCTGTGACTGCTGGCTACACATCTCCAGGCCTTCCAGGCTTACAGGGGACACAAGGACTGCGACGTTGATGGACAGTGTGATATTGCCTTTCTAATCTTAGCTCCACTCAGTCTCACGCACACGTTTTTCTATGTGCCTCTCACCTCTTCATCTCCTCCTTCATTTATTTTTTTGTTTGTTTGCTCAGTTGCTCTGACTCACCACTGCTCTCTCTCATCAATCTCTCCGTCCTGTATCATCTCTCTCTCTCTCTGTCTTTTATTCATCTCTCATCCCGCCGCGTCCTTATGGACTCGAGCGGCTGTTCCGTGCGTCCGATCGGCCTCTCCGGTGCCGCCTCTCCCTTCAGCGCTGCTGCTCCTGCCTCTGTCCTTGTTTGCCCACACAAACATGGAGATTCCTGTAATCATTTCACAAGATCAAACAACCACTACTTTGTGTGAAGGACACGGGGGGAAATATGCTAGCCAGCAGATTCAAACACGATTCACACACACACACAGAAACTGCTCTGTCTTCCTTTCTCTTGCCTCTCTGCCACCCGCTAACTCTGGTTTTCCAGGATGATGCTAGTGTGTTCGTCTAGTCTTTCATTTTGTACCTGTGTCCCCGTTCTCTGGGCGACCTGCTTGTACAGTACATACAATGGGAGTGTTCCAGCCTTCACGGGTTGAAGAAGGGGGGAAATAGCATAGCGCTCTCACATGATTTGGCTACAGCCTGTGGTTTGATTACAGCAATCAATGGAGAAAGTGCAGCGAGGGAGGGTGTGTGGAGGTTGTGGGTCGGACAAAGCAGAATCGACGGTCACGGAGGACTCTCAAATACTCTCCACTCATCTGAAGAACACGTGGGACGAATATAAAGAGAACATCGGATTCTCATAAAGGAGATATAAAAGAACAACAAGAACACGTCGTAGCCCCGTTGGACCACGGTTTGAGTTTCTGCTTTGCTTCGTTAAGGATCGGTCAGTGTGGGTGGTTTCGTTTTGATTTGTAACACGCTTCAGTGCTCTGTCTCGACACATCGTTGGTTCCCAGTGATGCATTGCGGCCTCTCTCCAACAACAACTCAAATGTGGAACACAGGTCGGGTAAACCACTCAGAAATTGAAATCGTCCTGTATTGAAGGCCTTCTGTGAGCTGGCACAGTGTAAACACCGCGGTTCACACAGCCCGCTTGTGTGTTTGTGCTCCTCAGGAGAAAAGTAGTGGTGCAAAACTTCCAGTTAACGCGGCTGCATGGTAATTGGTGTATTACGCAACGCTTTCTTCAAAGCTATCAGCCCTAAAAAAAGAAAAATAGAGCGGCCGAGTTGTTTGAAACCCACCGCTACGACCAAATGACTTTAAAGCGTAATGATGCAACCTGAAAACCACCTCAAAAGGTGAGCTGTGTTACACACATCTGTTAGCAATAGTCTGTCTGGAAGCAGCACTAGAATCAGAATGAGTGGATAATGATCCTGGGGACCCAGAGACATTGATCCATTCCTACGTCACTGTAATGAGAGATCATAGAACCAGGCTGGCGCATCTCTGACTGGACTCCCCGAATAACCGGCAGTGAATGTTGCACAATCTCTCCTCCTGACTTTAGAGACATTTTCTAAAGTGCCAGCAGAGACTTGGAAAATGGAGGCGCTGTCACATAGTGCACGGGAAGCCCTTACATAATTTCACAGTTGCTGATGAAGCAAGCAAGAGGGTTTCAACATCAAACAGCTGGATCCACAGGGAAGCAGATCCACTTCCTATCTAGAAATGTTCTCCTGAGGTGACTTTGTATACAGTAGATATACTGAGCAGTAGAAGTGCAGGGCGGGACAGTTACGTTACATCAAATAAAAAGCAACATCACTGCATCTGTCACTTCTGTCAAATACATTTTTGTTTATGTGCAGTAAACAAAGGGGACGTTTTAAATAACCTTATGCCTTTTTCTGTGTTTTTCTTATGTCAGCTGTACCATCTTTAACGTGATGACCTAACGCAAATCAGTTTTTACTAAAAAGCCATTCTAGACATTTTAGTCCTAAACAATTTATTCTGTCCAATTCAGAGTGGAATAAAAGGTTGAGCAATGTGTCTTTGTTTAAACGTTGTCTCAGAAAAGCCAATGCATGAAACAAAAGTCTGTGTCAACGATTAGGCCCACAACTCAAATGTGATAAGTTAGCTGTCGTAACTTGGAGGGTGGATGTATTATCCACTATATTATGTAGATGCGATGGTCAATTTTCGGCACTGACATAATGCACTCATTTTATGAGCCTGCTTATTAAGAGCGCACAGCTTAAGCGCTGTACCTGCAGACTGTTACTGTGGGGACATGTCAGGCAGCGCAGAATGAGCTGCATGTTCTCAGTTAAAGGACAAATGGGTGAAATGTACTTATAAATAGTAAATGATTGATTTTCACATGCATGATAATGGTGCTTTGGTTTATACTAGTGATGAGAAGTGGTTTGAGAACATCTGAAATCTGACTTTAAATGTTGCAGCAACTTGGGGCGACCAGTTGCTGTACCTGCACCATGTTGTTTCAGCATTTGACATCAGGCTGCGCTAAGGTAGGGTTGTCAGTGCCAGTGTTATATATTATATTGCAGTTGCTGAAGTGCTTTGCGTATCTTTGGTACCATGAAAAACAAGCACCATAACATTTTCTGAATTTTGTTTTCAACTTAGTTCAGTTCCGTGACCTCCCTGCACCCATCTATCATGATATTGGATTTATTCAAATTGAAATTACTATAGAAATCAAATGCATGTCCAAAGTTCTCACTTTAGAAAAAGAAGATGTAGCTTTGCATTTTTTGCTTCCATAATCAAATGTCTTTCATTAGCACCATCAAAACTAAGTGGCCCCCACCTCCCTCATTTGTGCTGCCACCTACTCACATCAGTAGTGTCTACCGTCATCACCTTCGTCTTGGCTACCTCTGAACTGGCCGGGTGTTTTTATGGGCTGCATTTGCATAAATGCTTTGCAAACCCTCTCATGAAATGCATAATAGATGAACAAAGCTAAAAAAGAAACGGCTGCAACTGAATACATGTAACACCCTTAGAGTTTCTTTCTCATGTATATTAGTCATATAAAAAATGAAACCAGCAGGTGGCTTTAATGTCGAGGCTGATATGTGTACATCTATAAAATGGGAAACGTTGCTGCAATGAAAACTAGAAAGTGAGAGCAGCAGCAGTTAAACAGTTTCACAAATGGTTTAACTGTTGTCGGTTCAAAATAAATATTTCATGGGTTGTGGAAAACCAAAAGTCTCTCAAAGCAAACGTAAAATTATTTCAGATTCACTAGAATTTAAAGCAGAAATAACAAAAGTGAGCAAACAGCCTTAGTAAGCTCTCCCTCTCTTCAACCTTCCCTCTGCTCTCGTGTAGAGTCCCATTCGCGCTCTTCTCCATCACTCTAGTAAGTCTTTGCATTCGTGTGTGTTCTGCACTGCAATAGATTATTTATTCAGAGGGGAACACTATAAATCATGTCATCCTGACCAGCATGCGATGCCCAGTGAAGGAGAGCAAAAAAAATATGAATGCATGTGAGATTTTACCTCCTAGAACAGTGAGACAGAAGCTGTTTCGGCACGGAGTGAACCTTTTCCTCCAGAGACAAATCTGAATACTGAAAAACATTAGAAGGCCGAGCATGAAAATGTTTACAGTGCATAGTGGGAAAATGGGGCTGATAGACTGCATATACCTATTCGGCACATGTAGTGTTATGATATAGATAATAACTGGATTTTCTTTCACCAGAGGGTGAGAATGTATGATGGTGTTATCTTTTTAGCAGACTTCCTGTTTGTTTATCACAAGTTCCCAAAGAAAATCCTGTCAAGTGTAGTTTAAAGTCCAAACCCTACAACACACGAAGCGCTGTGACAGTTTAAAAATGTTTACGTCTCCAGAGAGTGCTCTTTAAAACTTTGGAACAAGCGCACTGAAGACGTCAAACGGGGAGCCGGGTGACAGTCGATGACAGTGCAGCTCCATCCGATTGGTGTCGTGCACTCCACAGCACACTGGCTGTGGGAAAGGCTAGCAGCACTGAGATAACTTGGAACCTTCTCTCCTCACCTGTCTCCACAGATGATGAAAGCGTAAGAGAGAGAGAGAGAGAGAGGAAGAGATGTGGTAACAGGGAGAAATGGAAAGAGAGGGTAGAGGCGAAGAAGAGGTGGCTGCCTTTCAGAGTGTGTTGATGGCAAAATGCAAGTGAGGTGATGGAGATGGGAGTGACTTTGTGAACCAAATGAGAACAGGGCCATATATGTAATTACAGCCATTACCATCATTAGTCTTGTACTCAGATTCACTCGGCTCCCCATCTGCCTGCACAACGCCCCTAAAATAGCCCTGTGTTTTAAATTATGCATGGTAATAGAAACAGACAAATTACAGCAGGTCAATTCGCTTCCCTCTCACTGGCGTGCTGCAGTTGAACAAAGTTGGAGAACAATGAAGTTATATTCTTAGGAAACATCATTTTATCAATGCATTCAATTAATTTTTTGTGCTATTATAAGACCCCAGTGTGTTTGAGTGCATACAATCCAGCATGCACACCCTTGATTTATTACAGATGGTTGAGGCCAAGGCTTTCGTCGTGCTTGGATGGTTTCTGGGAAATGAAGTGAAAAACAAATCTGTGCAGAACAGTGATTCAATTTGTCCAAATAATATGACAAAGGGGATATACCCTATCGTTCAAGTGTCCTAAAGATGACATAACCACTGAATATTATACCTCTATGGAAAGGCAAAAATAATCAGAACTTAGTTTATGTCTAAAAACCAATGCCCTCTGTCATTTTCTTGTGACCCCACCACGTGCACACACCCAGAACAGGTAAATATGAAGCTATGACATCAGAACTGCCGGTGTGCCTGGCGACAAATGACAAATACTAAACTCAAGGTTTTTTATTTCTTTGGCTACAGGATGCAACATTCATGCACCAGTAAAATGTGAATGTGAATACGTAAACAGCTTTTATGCACCTTTTTATAATAATCGTTTGAATGTGTTAATTACTCCTGGTTTTATCTTCTATCAGAAACTAGATATTTTATGAAGCCTACATGTCTGAATTATTCTTGTAGGATAAGCCTTGCTGAAATGAAATCTTTATTTTGTTGACTGCATTGTGTGATGTGTCCTATTGCCCATCCCTCACACTGTCTTCATGAAAAGCTTCCTCCTGGGATGAGCATTTTGATGGAAATGAGGAGGCTGTAATTCAGGCAAGCTGGACAAACGGACCAAGATAATTTTCATGCACTACTTTATAAAACTGATTGAATTTGTTAATTTGGAAAGATCATCTTGGCGCCGCCTCGTCCCCAGTGACTTAGTATGGACTCAGATGAGCTTTGTAAAATGTATGTTTTTGTTTGTGTTGTCTTTTTTATTGCCCCAGCCTGTGCTGTTACAGCAGACTTCCTCTTAAAAAGCTCTCATTAAAAATGCAAATAAGATACGGTTCACTTCAGCAGCTGCGAAGAGGCCCGAGACGTGACTCCGAAACAGAATCTGTGAGGCAGAGAGCAAAGGAGAGAACTGTTCATTCACAGAGGAAGTGGCTTGGAGGAGGAGCATAAATACGTCTGTGGAGACACAGTGCGCTTGTTTAAATTACTTGAGGTCTTTTCCATTTAGATTTGTGCATTCGTGTGCATCACCAAGCAATCAGTTCCCGCAAATCGAGTCCCAGTGAACTCGACTCTGTGGCGCAGTGTTGTCATTACAGGAGCGGCTACAGTACAGGGACACACACGCTCCTCCTTGGCTGTCTGATGACAACAAATCACTCCTCTGTGACTTCCACATATGCAGAAGCACGAGACACTTTGAGTGGTCATCCCGTTTTCAGCCAGCATGTTTGTCATCCAACCACTCGAGCCACTAAATGTGATCAACGTGTCGTTGCACAATAGCACCACAACGTCAAGCACGGGGCAATGATGACAGTAATCTACTAGCTCTATTTGTAGGTAATGCAGGTCAGCGCCTCTGCAGAAATAAGTCTCCAGTAAGTTCTCATCATGCAATTTAGAGATCTCTGTGACTGGTCCGAGTTTTTAATGGAGTGTTGACCTAGTGTTGTCTGTGAGAATTTACATTTAACTAATTATTTTCTATTGCTGCTTCGCCAGTTAACAGTGGTATTAGATGCAAAGCAAACAAATGAAATGACTGGAAACTCCAACTGCAGTCCAACTTTTTGAAAAGTCAAGTGTGAAAACGGGAGTGAGTGTGCAAAACTCCAGTTGGAGAACCAACCGAGCCAAATGTCAAACCTGTGGGAATCGAGATTCAAGCCGCAGGTGGTCCTCAACACACTGATTAGCAGAAATGTTGGTAAAGCGTTGCATCAGACTGAGTGGGAGTCTCGAGAAAAATGGCAAAAATGTTTCAGTCACAGCCTCAGCAAAGAAGTTATCGATGATGCAGCTCACCTACTAAGTCCAGTCGCTATTGGATAAACCTTTTTTGAGATAACCATGACCTGGATGACTGAGAACCTTCACAGATAACTACTACTACTACCAACAACTATTTCCAAGCACAGAAAAAATCGTCACGCATCACACCTATCTGAATATACACACCCTGATTTTCACAATAAGGGTTCGAGGGGGAAACAAAGATTGGCATCTTGTCTGAACTGCTAAATGAATGTTCTCAGAACAACATTGTTGTTTTCATTGTGATAAACATGCTCAATCAAGGGGCGGATTTGATGGATCTGTATGTGCTGATATATTTCCAACGGCTGATTAGGAAGCACAGTGAAAATATGAAAGCTATTCTTCGAACAGATGCTTGGCTAAGTACATACAGTATATTTTCATCAAGAGTGCTGTTCGTGTCTAATCTTATTTTCCGCCACAGGTGAGAGCATGATAGGTTCGTAATTGTGCAAATGGGATGCACCAGCGCTAATTGTGAAAATTTACATTTTAATGGAGGTTCAAGCATTGACGGGAAGAAGCCTACAGTTACTATGCAGCTAACCCACTGGATAATCTGCGAACACAAAGCTAGATGAATGGTCCTTAGTCAGCTTACATCTATAAGACGTGTGAAGTCTTTTTATTGAACTCAGCTGCATGGCACCATTTATTGCTAATATCTAGCATTTGATGCTTTGCAGAAAGTTTGTCTTCAGTAAGAGAAACACAAACACAGTCAAGTGTGTTGAACTCCCTTAATTAGTATTCTCAACTAATTTAGGCATCATAAAGCCGTCCTGTCATATGCAGAAATGATTAAACTGTACATTTACATCTATTTTGGTACTTCTGAAAAGACATCAGGAATAATATAATAAACAATCTAAGTTTAAAATGTGAAAGATTTATTCAAATACAGAGAAAATATTGTTCCTTAATTAGAAGAAATTTACTTCCACTGCCTTTGCATCTGTTCCCTGTACTCAAATAAGTGGCAAGCAGGACCCCCCTGGCTGTGTGTGTGTGTGTATGTGTGTGTGTGTGTGTGTGTGTGTGTGTGCACCTACCAGCGTGAATTGTTTATCACAAAGTGCTGAAAAACCCAGATCGATGATGTGAACATTTAGAAAATGGAATGAGCTATTCCTTCACTTGGTTTCAACGTAAAAATTGATTCCTGTGAGACAGCTATTGCTGATTATAATGATGTGAGTGAGGCCATCGACTGGCCACATAAGACTGAGTAAACCTGCCAGTAGGAGGCTGTCTCCACCGAGCGATCTTACTTGCCTCCTCACGGCCCTGCTGGGAGCCAGCTCTGACTTCACAGGTGTTGTTTTTAGCGGCTTAATTTCAGTTTTAGTCTAGTCTTTGCGTCAAGCTGTCATTTTAAATAATTTTCATTGACGAAAGCAACACTAGGGTCAAAATTCTGCTGTGTCCCAACGTGCTGCCTCCAATAACCTACCAGTAAATGCATGGGGAGTTAGGATGTAACCACGTCACCGCGGTAACTGTTCAGACAACACACACAGAGGTTTGCTGGAGGTGATTCGATTAAACCCCGGTTTCAGCTTACCGTCTGTCTTCCTTGATAGTTTTTCCTTTCATTCGTTACTCGTGCCTTCTCTCTGTTCCTTCACTTTCTTCTGGCCTTGATCCACTGCTCCTTGCTTGTGACTTATCAATCAGAGGGGTTGAATCTTGGGGTTTATTTTGGGAGGCACTGGACCTTCTTAATTTCCTCTTTTCCCAGGATGCAATTAGTGAGGAGAGGAATGAATCAACGGCTAAACAGAACAAGAACACCATTCAACCGGCTGCCACGGCAAAGCTAGATATCAATGTTTATGTAATTGGAACAGTGTTCGCTTATAATTGGCTTGCAGTTCTCAGAATATTACATAGAAATGGGAAAACCGACCACAATATAGAATGAAAGTAATAGGAATGTTCATACAATTAATTATATTTGTGTTATGCACAATCAAAGGCATTCAAACGCTTCTGCACAGATGTTTATGTGCACACAGAAACGAATACAGAAGCCCTGCGCGTGGGTGCTGCTAGCATTTAAGTATACAATAACAAACATTTGAGCTTACTAGATCTTACTTACATTGTAAAAACAGACAGAAATGGGTCAAAGAGTAGCTGAAATATGTGTAGGGGTAAACAACACCACCTGAAGTTCTTGCCCTGTGTTCTATCAGACGCCTCACTTCACCGCCTGTGCTTCATCCCTGCTCTCCATAGATGAAAGGAGCTCCTCATTTTTTTGGCATGCATTAGCATTCAGACACCCACCTTCCACCTTATCTGCTGTCAAAACAGCCACCCCTAACTTCCACAGAGAAACACTTTGACCGCACATCAATGACAAGCCTCCTTATCAATAGCCCAAACAAGCTTGGTGCACGTCAAAACCACGGGCTGCAGGAGACGAGAAGCTGGGGGAAAAAAAACAGCGGGGAATTCGTCTCTGCAGAGAGAAACAGACAAATATACGGGGAAGGAAAGGGAGAAAGCAGCGAGTGTGTCTGACATTTCTAGCGCTGATATTTTGCTATATGAGGAGACCGAGAGGAATTGAAGAAGCATGCCCTCCTCCTCCATGCACCCACACAGCCCTCGCTAACATTTGTTTAGGACATCTTTGCGATGACTTGCCTGGACCAATAAAGCACGGAGAGAGACGAGCACTTGTCATAGAGTGGCTCAGAGACAGATCAAGCAAACACAACCAAGAGAGATTGCAAGAGAGGGGAGAGAGATTGACAGGATTAGACAGGGAGACAGCTCACATGATGGCAGAGCAATTGCAAGGGTCTGAGGATTTGTCATAATGAAGCACATATTTCGTGCTGCTGCAGGGGGCACATTTGCATGCATTGCATTGGCAAACACTACTTGGAGCACTGTAGGAGAGAAGAAAGTGTGTGGACACTGTGAGCAGAATGCTTCCATTTAAGTGGGTGACCTCTGCAGAGTCACAGTGTTGGACCTGTGTGTTTTTTCTTTTGTTGTATAATTTCAATGATTAGGAAATTCTGGTTTTACGTATGTTGCACATACACACATCACGCAAGGGGTTTAACTTGAAATGTTTTATGTTGGTAACTGACAGTAGCTTACAAACAAATTGTTCTACAAAATGGCTCTGCAGAAAGTCCTGCACTCAATTATTCTGAAGGACATTTGACAGATGGACAGAAGAAGCTTTTCACTCTTTTCCATTTATGATTGAAGTTGCTAAAGTTTTAACAATTGCCAAAAAAAAGTCGAAAAAAACATTTTGTTGAAGATGTCAAAGACCCCATTTTTAGAATTTCACATCTACACCGCATGTAACACATATTTCATGTTATTAATTTGTAGACTCCAGATTCAGGCACAGAATAAACACTGGTGACATTTTCTCAGATCTGATAAATGTCCCCACAGAGCACAGAGCATACGTTATACTGCTGCTTTCACAGGCCGAGTTGTGCTGGGCTCAACTGTGGCAGGTAAGCACATTTTGAAATGACATTCTCTGGAGTTATCCCTCACAAACCTATAGATCAGACGAGAGTTAGTCACTCCACCCACTGTTTAAGTACTGTGGAACATTGCCTGGTTGACCTCTCCATTTGTAACTAAGACTGAAGATGTTTAAACAAAACTCCTGTTTCTGTCTCCGTCGTCTGAAGAGTAATAATGAAGTCTCAGTGGGAGAACACAGTAGTTTAACACACATGTCAACTCACAACAACACTCCAGTATGACTCCACCGCCCACTATGACCTCACTCAGGCGGCCTGGCAGCTCAGTGGTTAAGGCAGAGGGCTGGGATGCAGAGATAGCAGGATAGTTTCCCAGCTGAGTCACCCAGCCCATCCCCCATACCAGGTGTGTCCCCGAGCGAGACACCCAGCGCTAGCACATAGCAGATTTATCACCCATGTGACCGTTTCAACAAATACTGAGCAGAGTAAAAATCACGGCAGAGCTCCTGTGTTAGATTGTACAGAAGCGCTGAATAAAGTTGAACTTATGACTTTAAAAGTCATCGCTGATGAAAAAGCTATTCTTTACTCCTTTATTGCTGTTGATGCTTAAGCGTGTGGCTGACTATCAGCTTTCCTAAAATGCTGACAGTGATCAATGCGCAGGGCACGAACCTGCCCTATAAACCCTTGCCTCTAAAATTACCACCCTCTCTTTGCTTCATTTCTACCCTCCCTTCATCTCAGCCTGTGCATGTGTTGTATCAGCAGAGTAAATATGCCAGCGGCGATTGAGAGTTTATAGGTCAGGTATGGTCATTGCAGATGGGATGGGGGGGGGGGGCAGTGTAGCCAGTGCCTGGTCAAAGGAGGGGAGGTCACGAGGTCTGATGAAAACAAATCCATCACTTTGCTGCCTGGGTGACAGGTCAGAGAGCTGAAGGGTGGCGAGGGGCACAGAGGAGCTTTAGGTTACGACTGCAGAAGCAGGAATCAAAAGGTGAATGTGTGAATATGCGTGGAGGCAGTATGATGCTAAACAATGCCAGGCCGGCCTGAATGCATCAGGAGGCTGTGTGACGTGTGATGAAGTTTATATACAGAGAGAAAAACATAGTGTGAAAGAGAAAAGCATACAAAACATAAACTAAACCCAAACCAACTTACATGAGGTGAGGAAAGAAATGACGGGTAGAGCGGAGACCAAGGAGCTGACGAGTGGCACAGCGAGTATGAACTGACAAGGGAAAGGAGAAAGTGCAGGAGCTTAAATGGTGAGAGGACTGATTGGAAATGAGGAGCAAATAATCAGGGAGTGAGCGCGGAGAGAGGGGCGTGGCTAAAGGACTGGAAGGAAACATGGCTCTTGACAAAGTCTCTCTCGTGAACCCAACTCCAGGTGATTCACAGCAGAGAGAGCAACAAAACAAAGATGCAGCTCTGCAGCTTGTGTAGACTGTCTTGAGTTCTGACCTTGCTGGAGGCTGATTGGCTGAAAGAAAACCTCCCCACAGTCATCAAGGCATTGTTATTAAAATAATGAGTCCTTTAGTTCATTTCACTCTGACCATTTCACCACCTCTCAGAAAATTGCCTGATGAAGCAGAAATGCACATAAAGGAATGTAATACACGCACAGCATTGGATGTCGCCAGACAGGCACATAAAATACCCGTCACCTGTGCTCACTTTGATTTCACGCCGCCGTGTAAGCGCGGCGAGGCCAGCTTCTACATTTCCCCAAACAACGATGCATTTTCTGGACAGAAAACGAAATTCATAATGTGATCGTGCACATTCACTTTCAAATACACCGAGGCCCACCATCAAATGCACCCTATGGGAAGAAGCAGCTTCATTCTGATATCTGGTAGGACATGAGTGCTCATTCCAGTCCCAGGAAGTTTAGCCAGACAGTGTAATTGCTAATCGTTCAAGCTTGAGACACACCTAACAAGGCATGCCCCTTGCCTTGAGTGCAAGCCTTTCTCTGATGCTCTCTGGCTGTAGTGAAATTGATAGGCTGCCCCTCGAGACCAGAGTAATGTACATCTTTCTGCTGCCTCTAATGGGCTAATGGGGTGAGCGGTGAAAGGAATGGAGGACGTCTCGGCTGGTCCCGTAAGAATGGTGCGGATAAGGGAAAATCCAGTGAAGCGGAGAACGGTCACGAGAAAAACAATAAGAAAAATGAAGAAAGAAAGAAATGGAGGGCCGGAGAAAAAATGTGTGATAAAGTGACGAGGCTAAGAAATTAATCAAATCAATGTAGTAGTATGTAGCACGGCTGTAAGAGAGTGGAGGGGTTAGGGAAAGAAAGGTGAGAGGTAATTATAAAGACAGAAATCGGCTAAGTCTGACACAGAGAGAGAGTGAGAAAGAAATTGTTAAAGCGCTAAGAGGTTGAATGGGAAAGAAATTTAGAGCTCTAATCAGATTGCTCCTTAGGAATTAGACTTTTGGCCCAGATGCTGTCTTGGCTACGACCAAACACACTCAGCATCCAAAACCCAAGTACAGTTGGATCTGTGTCAGCCAGAAAACATTAACCCAACACCAAAAGCCAGTCTACTGTGTGTGTGTGTGTGTGTGTGTATTAAGACGCTGGGGGGGAGTTTAGCACATTATACAAGTGAGTTTAGCACATTTGTAATGGTTGCGCTTAAAAAAGATTAGATGCTACTTGCGGATATCATTGTTCTTAAATGTGCAGTAAACAGCTACAGTAACAATGCAATCAATTCATGAATCACTCCATGTTATTAATATTACAAAAAAACCTGCACAGGGTTTTTCTATATGACTCATATCACGTTTTTGTTTTAATACTACTTTTCTTTATTGCTCAGATGACAGTAGAACATGAGAAGAACATGTACTGAATGGACGCGTGGTTTTCCGTGTTCTGTGCTGGCTCCGTGGTTTCTCTGGCCCACAGAGAATCTGAACTCGAGCTCAGGACAAGCCGCTGAGCACTGGGAATTATTGTATAATTCTGTAATTCTGTATAATTATTGTATATATGACACAATTCACTGTCAGAGCAAATTAGTGCAGTGGGCTGAGCTGGAGTGTCATGGCTGATGGAGAAGGAGAAAGGATAATGAGAAGATAGGTGCAGGGCAAAGATGGGAAGAAAAGCAGACAAAGAGGGTGATGGGGTAATAGCCATGGAAAAGGGGGGGAAGTGTCTGAGCTCAGATATAGACAGAAAACAAGCAGATCTGATGAGAAGACAGAACGTGCAGGACGACGCGGGTACGGACACGTGCAAAGCAAAACCAAAGTAATAATTATACAATTATTAATAACCACAAGTGAATTTGCAGCTTAGTTTGTTCTTGTTGTACGAGTCAACACATTAGTTCCAACTCACTGTAGACACCTGGAGATGTTGCCTGCCGGCTCAGACCTACCTACTACTCTTTTGTGCTACAGCTACGTTTTGAGAGACTGTACGTGGATTTGTGTTTGGAAATATTTTACTTTGACATCATCATCGTCGGGGCATTTCAGCCGGTCCTCACAACTTCAAAGGGCTGCTTGACGGGTTAATGCTCAGTTTTACGTTTCTCTTTAGGCTCAAGTTAAAGGCGGCGTGGGTGGGGATTTAACCGCTCTACTAGTCAATGCGTTTTGTCAATGGCTGACTCCACAGCTATAGAAAAGGCAACGTGAGCATGTGCGTGGGAGCGGGTGGTGCGGCAGATGAAGAGGCGGTGTGCCATTTGCCAGCATGTGAGTGAATGCGGAAAGAGAAATATGTCCAACTGATAAAATTTACAGTATATTCTCCCTCTTATTCTCTTCTTCTGTCTCTGTGTAACCCGACTACTTTGATGTGTGTGAGACTCTGAGGAAAAGCTCGAGCTCTTTCCAAAGGCCCCGAACAGAGGAAGAAATGTTTGAAGAGAGAAGGCAAACTTGCTTAATTGTGTGTGTGTGTGTGTGTGTGGGTGGGTGGGAAGCACAGATCCTTGCGATGGGAGAAAATGATTTTTATTCTATAATACAAACACAGTGAAGTCTTCAATAATAATATAATTGTACTGTTAATCTGAAACCCACTTTTATTTGATATAATTTGGATTCAGAATTACGGGATGCACCTTCAATCTCTGCATGCGCGGTGGCGAATCTCTGCACAGGAACACTGTGATGCACCAGGGCACAAAAAGAAAAGTAAGCAACTGTCTCAGCCTCATGGAAAGAGACTGAATATTTCAGCAGCTAAAGTAGCTGCGCCCCAATTCCACACTACACTCATTTTAAATATGGTGTGCGTTCATGGTAACGAATAAAAACTGTCTCCAACGTTTGTAAAAACTGGACAACGAGATGTTAGCAAAAGTAAAATGGGCTAATGAGCTAATAGTTTAAGTAGCACTCCTGTATATTAGTGTTCTGATGCACTGACAGCACCTGGTTTATAGCGTTTGTCTAGTTTCAAATAGTCTGGAGTTCAAAGCCAATGCAACAAAAACTGTGTCGCTGCCTGTAGAGCTGTTCGCAGGCTTTTACAGCCATATCATCACATTACGTAAAGTCGTCCGAGACAATCGATTATTCCGTCGTGTAACGAAGCATTGTTGTCTTTTTGAGATCCTCTGCCTCATTATTACTGCTGTGACTCAGAAACAAACAAATAGACGAAGAGAGTCTCTGGTTGCATCCTTTCCAGTTGGCTGCCTTCTAAATCCTTTTCTTTCAAGTGAATTAGTGCTGCATTCAGTTCCCCTGAAGTACACATGAGCCAGTGATACCTTTTGGACTTTGCCAGGTCACATATGTCCAAGTTCATTATGCTTTCATCTCGCACAGGGAACGAGTTAGGTGCTTGTCCCTCCGGGGACTGAGTGCACTCTCCTCCTGTTTGGGTCAATTTAGTATTTGCTGTCATCATCCTGGCCACTTTGTTTTGCTGGACATTGGCTTGCAGGCAACATCCCGGAGAGCACTGAACCGTCCATGAAGGATGCTCTGTGTAATCTGTATCCCCACGGATCGAAAGGAACCCCTCACCTCGGCAACTCACCATGGCAACTCAGCCCAGAAACCGTGACATCAAACTGATTGAAATCAATTTACATGATGTTACCATGATGCTTCTTTGTGTTAATGAAGAGAGTTCGTCCTCATTTGAAGCAGCTTTTGTAGCATGAACACAAAGTACATTAAAAATCTGATGTAGTTTTTACAGCGGTGGAAAAAGTTTAATCCAAGAGAATGAGGTTTAAATCAATTTTAAACCAGAGGCGGAAAGGAACTGGGTTTATTATTATTGTGCCGTCACATAATGATGTTTCCCACTTAGCATCTTCGGACTGAAGGGAAAGGTGCCCTTTGGCGTCGCCACAGACACGGTGGGCTAATACGGAAAAAGAGAACATCAGTCTTACTCTGATAGGTTTTTTTTTTCTTCACTAGACTCAGAACATACAGTAGCTCATTGGCAAATGTGTTGTTTTCACAAAACACAGCGAGGAGAAGAACTAGACGCTCATTCATCTACGTTCTAATATAGCAAACACAGAATTTCAAAAGTTGCTTCTGTGCAAAGAGTGGAGCAAACAAAATCCAAGACGTGCTCTATATCAAATTATGCCTCAAAGCCTCAAACGCTCTTTCAAGTCCCAGTCTTTGAAGTCTCCTAATTCTGAGTTTGTCATAAAAAGAAGCTGAAACAAAGACGATTCGCTGTTTTCTCGGTGAGAGTGCAGGTGACTGCTTTTGAACTCTTCGTGTCGGTCATTTTTCAGCAGATTATTGGTGCTTCGCCTCGATCACAATGGAATAGCAGCTAATTATTGTTTGGAATTAGTTCTTCCTCGAAAGGTAGCCTAAAGGTTAGATAAGTGGTTACACTCAAAACGCCCTTGAGCAAAGCAAACAGTTTCCAATTGCTCCATTTTAGCTGCTCAGTAGTAAGTTGTTGTTCGGAGAAAAGCCTGAAGTGATGATATGAATATAAAGCGTGTTGCTGTAAAGAGCATGCTGGGGGTGGGGAATTAAGATTAATTTCCTGGATAAATGGAGGTTGCTGATTATAACGAGGCAACAGCTTTGCTCAGTCTTCACTTTTGAAAAGGATTTACCCTCCAGGTGCAAAGGCTATCAGGGGCGCTTTGTTTAAAAGAAATTCTAATTCTCTAACTGGCTTTCTATGTATCCTTCTCATTGGGAGCAGCCCCGTATTAATTAATAGCATGTAACTGTAAAATTGCTCTTTTTTGGAGTATGTACACGGTCCGGTATCTGTGGCAATTACAGTATGTTATCTGTAGTATTGTCAGCACAATGATTGATTATCAGCTACATGGTTACTACATACACTGTTTGTAGTAAATAATGAAATTCATCTTCTTTGGCATTGACATTTTGTAATGTGTATTGCCCAACGCTTGCCTATTTGTATGTACACCAGGTTTTACTCCCATTGTGCAGACTGAAACCAGTCGTGGGGATGTTGCCTTCCCTGTGGGGACGAGATGCTGGTTTCAGGTTGGGACTAAGTTGCAGGTGGTACCCCACTTCTTAAAGCTCCAGGCAACTTCTGAAATAGCTGCATAGTTTCATTGTTCATATCTTTAATCACATCTTTCTTTTGTCTTGTGCACTGGAAAAGAAAGAGAAATTTTTTGTTGTTGTTTTTTTTAAATTGGCCAACGCCCAGAAACAATTACCCACCACATAGACCCTGTGATACGGCAGTCATCATACTTTTTATTTACAGCTAAAGACTGATTTATGTAACCGCACCTACAATCTGTCCCTGTCTGTCATCATCATTCTGACAACAAATGAATATATCAAATGTAAGTGAAAGAAAAAAGCCCACACATCGAGTGTGTCCTGAAGAAAGACGCTTGTCACGTAAAAGTTTTATTTTAACATGTACAAGTGTGACAATAAAGTCTGAAAATCCTTAGATGTATAAGTAGTATTTAACAATAAATATACTACAAAGTCAAAGGAAGAATAAATGAAAAACCTGAAAATGCTACGCACAGCCTCACAAAAGGTGCCTTTGCCAGAGGTTAAGTCGCTGTCATTTATTTACATGACTTTCACATTACGGTGACAAGGTGACAGTATGGGAGGACAGACTCTTTAAGCCTAAATACTTTTCCCCAAGTGTTGCTAAAAGGTACCCTGTCTCTCAAGTGAGCACTCTGGGCAAGATGGTGAGATAATTGCAAAAAAGTATCTCAATCATGTATTTTCTTGGCTTCACAGACCGACTCTGTGGGCTGACATTCATTTAATGTAATCATCCACATTGAGCGCTCATCCAGTCATGTACTTACATGCAAAGTAGTTTGTCCATTGGTGGCGGAGACTTGTATAATTTTGTGCTTTTATGCAAATCAGGATCACATGAAATTCATAAGGCGAGTGAACCTCCTAGTTCAACAGACATTATACAATCACCAAATACAAAGGTGAGGACACGAGCAGTAATTGCAGCTTGCACATTTCCCGATGACATAGAGGCTGAGGCAGTAGGCTATAGCATACAGAACACGAGGTGCACGGTGGGATTCAAACGGCACCAACTCTAATTCCTGACACGAGCAGGGAATGTTATGGCCTACTTAATCAGTTGCAATGTCATGTGAAGACATACGTCAAAAAAAATGGAAGTATATGGGAGCATTGTGGGTGCATAATAGCTCATCAGTTCACCCTAACAATTTGCTGATTATAGCGGTATGCACTGCATTTTCCACAGGACTATCCAGTGCAATATTCCCTCTCAATGCAACACCTGTCTTTCCTTACAGAGTACCTTGCAATTGATTACACGAGTCAAGACAGTGAGAGCGGCTTTTCCTATTCAAATAAATAACAGGTGACCTCACACCGTCAGGATGGCAGTTGTATAATGTTTGCTGACATTTTTTGTAATAAATCTGTTTTACAAAGTCTTTATTATGACAAGAAAACCTGTCACGGACAGCACTGTGTAGAGTAGGTAGCGTTTCCGGCTTTTCTGTGCGTGTTGTTAAATCTAAAGACATGTTAAGTTGTGAATGTGAGTGATCCCATGCATTAATTCATTAAATAAATAGACGAATAGATGAAGAGAAACCTTTAAAATCAACTGACTCTTTTTATTTAGTTAAAAACTAAAGCACTATTGAGGTGAAGAGGCATGACCTGAGACTGCTGTTTACCGTTTTGACTGTTTCAGTACGATAAAGGCAGTTTCAGTGGCATTTGCAGCTTTCCTGACACTTAATGTATAAACTATCAGCATGAATCCCTGCTGTTAACCCTCGTGCTGCAGACGGTCACACTGAACTCTGGAAATTGTTAATTTAGAAAGCGTCACGTGCGTGAGTGTGAGTGGGGCTCATTCTACTCTGTAGGGCTTTTATCACATTATGATACTTAACGAGTCCCTGCTAGTTTCAAACAGTCTTGAGGATTTGTGATACGATTGAATTGCAGCCATCTTCGATCATGATGCATTCATGTAAAAACTGTCACAATTAACATTTGGTGAAGTTACATAAATGTTAAAAATAAGGATGAACTTTGCCATTAAATCATTCGAACAATTGGCCTATTTATGCCCCGGATGATCACTTTTTTTTGCATTTCAGTTCGGGGAGGAACATCTGTACAACAGCCCATATTTCTTTCACTGCATGCTATGAAGCCGCAGGTCCCCAGAGCACACTGAGACACACAGAAACTCAATTCAATAGAGAATTCCATTTGGGACCAGACATTTCCTCGAGCCATATCATAAGGTGAAAAAGACACGCTGCACGTTTCTGTCAGAACAATCCCAACTTCAAAGACCCCCACCCTAAGAGCTACTGTGGAAAATCATTTTTAGGCAAACCTCAAGGTCGTGTCTCCCTGAAAGGTTCTCTACCAAAGAGGTTTTTTTGGGGGATGCTTTCAGACTGCCTCAAAATGAACACTGGTGAAAACAAGACTCATTCTTTTTCATTTTTTATTTTTGTAATGTGAAGGATGCCATATGCCAACAACTCTCTGGGCTTCACTCCAGCGCTGCAACTAACAATCATTTTCATAATCAGGTAACGTGATGATTAGTTCAGCGGTAAGTCAATCAATCATTTAGTCTTTGATATGTTGGAAAGGGAGAGACGGGGAAGGGAGGGGCAGAGCGGACTATTTCAATACAGTTTCATGCTAACACTAAGTTGCTCATTATTGTTTTATCGTAACATATCACAAATCAATTACATTTTCTCTGCAGCATCCATGTAAATCTATCTGCGCGTGCATGTGTGCGCATACAGCACGTGTGTCATTTCTGCTGCTAGCATGAGCTGCAGAGTGGTGGACTCTCCAGAGGCACCGCCAGCCAATAGCTTCCTTGTCAAAGTGCTGCCTTATCTGATGATCCATGAGCGTGTGAAGCAGCAATGAAAGCCAGCTCACGGAGTGGAAATATCACTTGATAATAGAAGCTCAGATTCCCACTGTCACAGCACATGACCTTGCAATTTATGGCGCATACAATGCTGGAGTTGTATGGGGAAAACTTCCAGGTGAGAGATTATATACGTTGGCTTGAAATTGTGTTTCTGTCAGCTGGAAAAGCAACAAAGGGGTGGAAACCAAAGAGTAATTCTTCCCCCCAAGTGTTGGGATACCTTTGAGAAATGCTCATAACTTATACAGTGTGCCATAGATGCAAATGATGGAAAACCATGCCCAGCAGCTAATAAAACAAAGCAATCCAGAGAGAGAGAGAGAGATTCTCTTGGTGAATTAAAGCTAAAACTCCTTCTCTTTTAACAAATGTGTTAAAACAAAAACAAACATTGTGTTCTTGTTAAAATGAATCACCGGTCTTTTCACAGCTTAATCATTGTGTTCTCTGGTGTTAAATATTAAATTCAAACTGTACAACTTTCCCAGCACATCTAGTTATTAACAGCAGCATCGCATCATGCAGCCTGCCTGGCATTGTTAATAAGGTGACAAAAAGGTGATAGACGGGCTGAGAGGTTGCCCAGCAGGATGACAGCAGGACAACAGAAAACATGCATGAAGCTTATGGGAAATGTGACCATTTAGTCAGCAAATCACATACTTACTAGCAACAACAGCCAATGTGACCATGGACCTATTGTGCACTATGTCCATACCTCATTTTCTTTTACCCGTCCACTGTACAAAATGCCTCAGAAAGACTTGTCTCATGCTTAACTATGATATGTTAGCAAGCAAATATCTACTCATACCAATCTAGATGAAACACAGAAGGGAACATAAGCTTTCCTTCGGAGCTTTAAAGCCCCTTGTTAGGGCTGACTTTGGTCACGGTCGTCAAAATACACGGGTTGAAATTCTCTCAGGGAAAGAGACACTAGTTTAAAAGTGTAATTTAATATCACAGACATGATATAATAAAGCACACATACAAAATGAGAACCTGCAGCCAGGTGTGTCAATTTCTAAGTTGTTCTCAACTAAATTCGAAAATTATTCGTGTCCTGCTGCAAAGGCTCCCAGCACCTCCCCTCCCCTCCTGAATGAAGTCATGCTGAATCGCATTCATAACACCGTAACCAAGTTGATCACAGGAAGTCCTTCACTCAGCATGAATGCACAAAGTCATCACTTCAGTTGGCTGGTAGCTGCGTGCAGTATATGAGAGGCATCCATCCCTATTAGCACTCCATCCATTCAGAAAGCATCACTCACTCTCTCTCTAGGCAACTCCATATGGATAATGCATTCCTGCCGTACTGTAGGCATTCCGGTTTGTGTTAGGGGAAGGAATGTATGTGTATGGGTGTGTGCTCAGTAAACCGGTGTGTTCTTGAATGTCCTGCCTTGTTTTCTGGTTGCTGGTTGGCAGTGTGTTTTGATTTCATCAATCTAGATGTGACGGTGACTTCTCATGTGGTCATTCAGTGTCTGACTGACATCAACAAGCACATTGAACACACACATCCAATGATATTAGAGCTGTTATAAATGCAAACAGACAGCCCTGAAACATGTGGTCAATTATTTAGTGTTTGCCACGAAGAGAGAGTGATGGTAGGATACATTTCTACCAGGAAGGCAGGAATAAATCACTGCCACAGAGATATGATTAAAAATAGCTGTGCAAAGCGAAGCAACTCAGAATCCTAAACCTGGAAACAAACACCGTAAAACTATAACAAAGTAGGCTACAAAACAAGTACAAACCAATTAAATAGAAATATGAAGAAAGAACAGGATGATAGTATTAAAACGTAACAATGTGTCACGGCAAGTATATGGATCTGTCCCTTGCAGGAGCAGATCTACAGGGGGGCAAAGGGGGCAACTGCCCCTACGCTGTAGAGCCTTACACCTTTAGCTGAAAGAAGAACGCAAGCTGCAGGAATTATTGATAAAGTAGTGGCAATCCTGAGCAAGTTGCCTCCTTTGCAGAAGCTCACTCTCTAGGAAGGTAAGCACATTTTGGGGTGTAGAGAAATATGAAACTAGCTGTATTCCTGCACCAGGAGCATCCCAGTGTGGTGCAACCACAGCCCAGTGACAAGCAGGAGCATTTTATAGGGTGCCAGGGCTTACCTCTTCAGAACATGAGGAGGAACTCCGATGTTTTTAAGAAGCTTGTAGAATCGTTGCTTTATTGCACTAAAATGAGTCAGTTGTGTTGAGCATCTGATCAGGATGCTGGTAGGACTCCTTCCCGCAGCGGCATTCTAAGCACATCGACCTGATAGCAGCCCCTGGAGCAAACCCAGAACATGCTGCAGGGATTACATATCCCATCTGTCCTGGAGATACCTCAGGATCCCCCAGGAAGGGCTGAAGGACGTGGATAGAGGAAATGTATCTGGACTACGTGCACAGGTTGATTAAGCTTCACCAGACAAATGAATGAATCCATTGAGAGACATTATTGGTCTTTTCCAAATAATGTGCATGTATGACAGACCAAGCATAAAAGGCTTTCTTACCTAAAATATAGAGAGGATCAAAGATTCAACGTGAAAAGTTGCAGGCGAAAGGCGCTTTCATTCAGGATCAGATGGCATGGAGGGGATTGCTCTGGGTGACTGGAACTCAATCAGGCACATGTGTATTGAAAACAGTGCTTGCTGTGACAGCATACACCAGGCATTTAATGATAGGGATTTGGAGGACACGCCAATCACTACACAGAAAAACTTTCTAGCAGGGAAAATGCATAGAAGTTTAAGCTGATGGCATCATTTAGCTGTAGACAGTGCCCTATGTTGCAAACAAGCCAAAATGCCATAAGATCAATTTTCATAGTTATTTAATGGTTATAATGGACCTTTTTCCCAACTCTTCGCTTCTCAGCTTGAGCAGTAGAACCTCCTATCTAAGTGTAGCACAAGCAGTTTTAGACTTACCATTGAAACCCTGTCCCTCTTGTCCTTCTTTAACTGAGCTTTAAAGTGTCAAAAACAACTGAAATGTTTGGTCAGAGTGAGTATTTACGTAATGCAGGTGTGTGGTAAGAGCAGTTGCACGCCGTGGTGGTAGTAGCCAGTGAAAAACCACACAGCGTGCAGCAAGATGTGTGTAGTGAAAGAGAAGCAGAACATCAAAACAACAGGACAGTTACTTTGGCTTTAGTTCTTATTACTCCTCAGGCAATCGCAGAGACAAATAAATAGAGGCCAACAAAGAGAAACAAGACCATACAATAAAGACAAAGCAATAGTCCTGTAACGAGCCTTACAGAAACGAGAGCCGAACCATAGATAACTCTGGCAAAGAAGAGACTGATACAGAGAAGCCCGGAGGAGTGAACACAGCACAGACGTCAGTTATCTGTGGAGGACACGCGGGCAGAGACAGAGGGAAAGAGGTGGGTTAGTGGGAAAATGGTTTGTGGAGTAAGACGGAGCAGTGAGAGCAGCGAAAAACGACAGCAGTCAAAAGCGTCTGCCAGCAGTTCCAGCGCTGGCAGCTGCACCACTTTGTGAACTCTAGGTGAGATTTTTGAAATCAGCGATCCCAACACCTCGATGCTTTAAATGCTCCAGAGAAAACCAAAAACATAGCTGTGCAAATGCAGCAGCAGAACAGGAAGGTGAGACCCAAGAAGAAAAACAAAACAACAGAGAAAATATTGTGGCCCAGGTTACTTGACGCCCACTTGTAGATTTTGATCCAAAACACATTTCTGTGCTGCCGGTGAGCTAAATCTAAACATGAATTTGTATTTTTGCAAGCTTTTTTGTTGTCTGTGATGGATTTTATTTCACATTCTCGACAGCGCAGCTTAAAAATGGTAAGACCCAAAGCTCCACTGATACCGTCACTGGAAAATAGGCTGTGCTCTATTCTTTTATACATCGTACACACAAAATAGTGTGTTGTAATATTATTATTCGATGCTCTTGTCTTTTTCCTTTCACCGTGACTTCCAGTGCTCATTTCTGACCCAGAAGGTCCATGTGGTGGCTATAAAGGCAAACATCCTGATTATTTATTTCAAATATAGTTCATCTGTTGACCAGCTCAGTTTTTGTGACTTTTCTGTGTCTTTTTGAACCCATTTCGGGTTTTTCTAACAATCTAACAGTCTCTCTTATAATACAGTCCGTTGCTAGGGACGAAGTAAGTGTTGCCACTAGAGTTCAGCTGTGGAGGACACGCATGAAAGGGAAGTGAAGCTGGGTGAGGCAGTAGAGAAAAGAGCAAGAGAGCAACCGAGGTGCTCCTCCAGATGGTGAGTGATGTCTGAGGATAGAAGGCAAAGTGACTGATTAGGTGTTGCGTGAAAACTGGGCAGAGAGAGATCTGAAAAGGGCAGCGTCCTTTATTCCACCTCACACAAACCATCAAGAAAACTGCAGCACACATAATGTCCTAATCAAGATAAATGAGTGTTGCTCTTCAGCAAGGACAAGTCATTATATCACGAGACAATGACTTTATCTCACTAACAGCTTGAAGTGGCCTGTGTTTTCGCATGCAACATAAAAAGAGACCCTTAGGGAATTCCTAAATGTCCGTTGCTGCTAAAACTGCGACTGTCCAATTGAATTCTGAGGTGATGGATGTTCATCCCACTCCATTTGTTGGTCTCATCTCAACACATAAACGTGTACGTGTAGAAATTAGGCTCACTGCACCTCAGAAAGCACGTCTCGCCTTTCAGTCCGACTATATACACGCACAAGAAGAAGTCTGCAAATTGGTTTCATTGTTTTGAATGTGAGAGACGCGCGTAGCTTCCTAAACTTTACAAAGCTTCGGCCAGGTTAATCTTGGAGCAAACATTTTCTCTCCAGGTTGGATTGCGCTGTCTCCTCTTATCTGCATAAAGCATGTGAGTGTATATGGGAGTGTTTGTGCGTTGAGTGTTTGCTCCCCGGTGTGCCTGCTGTTGTCCTGTAAAACCAATTTACCAACAGACCTCCTGTCTGCAGACAGTAATCACACAGGTTCACAGCCAGCAAATCATTATCTACACAAAGCTAATAACAGCTTGTGTGGTTAGGAGACCATTATATGGGTTGCATGTGAACATAGAACCTCAGGTAGCAATCCATTACGTTTGCAAACAAACAGTCGGACCCTCTGTGCAGCTGCCACCGATTGTGCAGTCCTGAATAGTAAACAGGACTGTAGGCTGGATGGGACGATAGTGGACACTCCATAAATCATCATCACCATGAGACAGAAAACACAGAGCCCTGGAGCACAAGCTCAAATCCACGGGATCAAGCGCAGCTAGATGACAAGAGCCAATCTGATGCTGACATTTCCTTCTTCCTCTGTCACAGCTCCCGCAGAAGCTGAAAGGAAATAAGTGGTCCACAGATCCACCGATCTGTAATAATAACTGTAGTCTATATCATCCCAGAACAAATGCTCACGGTATTGTTTAAATGTGATTAGCCTTTTCAACTCAGGACTGTGCCCGTGCTCCACTGTAGCAGAAGGCTTTACCAAATTTCCCTGTTCCTCTCACTCACTGCCTGCCAAGTCGCCTATTCGTCAACTAAGCTATTTACGTCCTTTGCAGGAGAAAGAAAGAGCCAAATGGAAAACCGTGTCACCAAACCACATCACCTGAAAGATGACGAAACTCAGCACCTGCTGCAAATATTCACCAGATTTATTTGCTTTTGTCAGCTTCGCAGTTCTTTAAATTGTGAGAAGCGTTTTGGAGCTCCAGAGGGCACGGCGCAAAATTGACTCAAATTATGTTATTTGAGCCAATTTGTCAGATTTCCTGTATTTTCCACCACACGTCAGACAATGGGGAGTTATACAGATGTGGGATCTGTAGAATCTGCATTGTGGGTCAGTGTGGAGTAGCACCAGGTTTGGATGCTTAGAACAGACTAAATCTGTTGTGCTGTTTTTTTAACCTGTCTTTAAAAAACTACCCACTGTGAGGCCAATGGTGTAACAAGAGTGCAATGCTAAATTGGTGGAGCATTCTTTTAAGCCAAGATAGGATTTCAGAAAACACACTGTGACTGTTTGCAAAATGTATTCAGAGCTGTTCTGGTGCCTCCTGGCAGTTCAGCACAACAGTGTCCACATACCAGACCCGTCAGGACTCTTAATTCATTTGTCTGGTAAATCTCATTTAGTCTTTAAAGGGAGCTGCAGATAAAAGCAGAGGAATAAGATTCGACAAATATTTCCGACCGCGAGTTGGCTCGAGGTGCAGCTCAGTAATTGCACGGCGTTCCTACTAGGTTGTGCGGCGGCGTGCGTCGCTTTGTCCCAACTCCAGCAGAACTACACAAAATTCATCTTTTCCACCAAGGTGAAAAACTCCCTCCATTCTCTCTCTTCACTCTCCCGTCTCCTCCGGTTTCATATTCATAAGCAGAAGGAAACGCCACAGTGAGAGATATTGCGTTATATCTATAGACACAGTGCGGGTGTTTAAGTGAGCAGTTTAATCTATAATCTTCTTCCTAATGAGAGCTATTTTTCATTGGTGAGCTTCCTGCATGTGTGTGTGTGTGTGCGAGGGGTGGGATGTATGTGTACATGCTTATTCCTACAGTATATGTGTGTGTGTGTGCGTGTGTTTTAATGGACAGGGAGCTTCACAGCCACTTAGGAATGAAATGGTGATGACAGTATGCTCTAGTGAGCTGCTGAGTACTCTGAAATGACACGAAGGGATTACTAATGAGACCGCAGTACGGTTTAGATTCACCCACTGCAGTAGCATAACTTTCAAGTAACTATTTTAACACAATAAAAAGTCATTTTACCTAAACTTATCTCCACTAGACATTTACCAGCATTGACTATCAGTCCAAGTATCACTTAGTTAAGATGCATTCAACGCCTGAGATCGCTTATTTGCCACATCCATCCCAACTCTGAATCCTCTTTTTCCATTTTCTGATAAATACAGGCGTAAATGTTTAAAATCATTTTGTTTCAATGAAGTAAATGTTATAGGTTATGTGTCTTTCTGTATTAATTAAAAATGAAGCAAAAATGACTATAAATAAAAAAGAGAATAATGAACTATTGATAAAACATTACACTTTAATCATGGCTTACCATTAGTGGTTGCTACATCAGTGCATCCTTACACATCCTGCCCTAGAATGCTATAAAGCACTGTGCAATGAAATTACAGCGCTATGACCATGTGCTCGATGGAGCATTGGACCACTGCTGCTTGAGTGACAGTGGGTGATTCTAATGAGGCACAGGGGAAAACGAAATAATCCAAAACGCCATCAAACTGTGAAGATTATTCATGGCATGTAAGTGCTGATATTCTGAGTATTGACCGGTTGAACGTCACGCTATCTTCCGAAGAGGAGGTGAAGGAGGAGGCTGCGGTAATGGAAATGTCCTGTCGTGCTATTTTCTGCCATGTTCATCAGGCAGAAACTCTGAGAAACTAACCGTCAGAGTTTAGTGCTGGGTAGACAGACAGGCTTCAGCTGCTGCACTATGCTGATAGAAATGTGTTTCTGTTTTGAGAATCTTTTACAAATAGCAACGTGTATTTGTCTGAAGTGTGACATGCACTCCCCGAGTGGAAACAGCCGTTGGTGTGATTAGGCGGAGGAATTACCACTGCGATAGGAACTCTGTGCATCTTTTAGACTGTGTTTCCAGCCAATCTGGACTTGCACATAGCAGGGCTATTAAAGCGTTGATGCATTGCAGCAGCCAGCCGGTGGGTTGAGCGAGTGAAGAGGCACTCCAGCTGCAGTTCCCGTCATTATGGCAACGCTCCACACCTCGTCGCAGCGCAGAGAACTTATTCCAACACAACAGGGGAAGAGCATCAGCATTGTGTGAACCGTGCCTGCCACCGCAGAGAGAATAGAGCGTCGAGAGTCAGAGAAGAGGAGGAAACGGGCTGATAAACAGAGAGGAGAGGAGGGAGGGGGGTAGAGGGGCTTGTTGTTGATGATCCTGTGTTCGCTCTCTTTTCATCCTCTGCCTTTCTCCAACAGCAGTGTAGTCCCCCATCTCCTCCAGAGGCTCAGGATTAGGGGAATCTGTGCTCCATAGCTACACTAAGCTCCCAGGGGAGAAGGTCAAGGGGAGACTAGACAAACAAGGAAGTCTATCTTCTTTGCAAATGATTCACTTGCCATTTATTTGCTCAGTTTTCATCTAATTCACTCGCTTTAATCACTTCTGCAACTGGGTTCATTTTCATTCAGGAAGTAAACTTTCAAACACCCACTTCTTCCTCTGCTCACAGATCAGCGTTCACGCTTTGCTTTTATCAGTTTATCAGCCTAGATTTTTCTGCATTTGCTGTTGCTTTTATATGGTATTGTTTTTTCTCTCTTTGGCAGTGCTCTTAAGTGTGTTTTATACATCAATAAAGATGAGCTGTAGTAAGAACAGTGGCTGGAAAAGTACAGTACAGGGTGTCTAACTGTGAAAAATAACCTGTATTTCAGTAGTGGTAGGCAAAGCAGTAGCATCATAGTCGTCATAGTAACCGACGTACTGTAATAGCATGAAGCTTACATCAAACAATGTTCTCCACCTGTGTATTCTCTCCTTCCTTTGTCTCAATCTAAATAATGCAAGAGTCCAGGTGTGTGGTGGTGGACGCCCCTGTGGAGCTGAATCCAGGGTAGCAGCTGTCCCTATCAAGACTCTCCTCAGAGCTGTCACGGCCTGGCTGCTCCTCAGCTAATCACTTCCTACAGGCCTGCAGCGCGGGGCCGCCGCTAATGCCATTGCCGACTGGGCTGGGAGAAGCTCGTAGGATAAGCGTGATGTAGCTTCATGTGGAGGCGTGTTTTTGTGTCTGCGGGTCCGTGTGTGCGTGTCTGCGTTTGTATATGTGTGTATCTCTGTGTTTAGCGTGCACGTGAAGAGTTTGTTGAGTGCAGGTGCGCTTAGCCCGCAGCTCAATGGGTGTGCAAATGCCTCCGGTAGTGCAGCATGGGTTGCACATTAACACACACACAAACACCATAACCATTACAACGAAACCTGATTTTCCCACCGGCCAAAACACATTTGCCACACGTGAAGTTACTCATCTGCATGCAACAAGCTAATGGCACAGTGTGTCGCAGGCCAGCACAAATGGCCATTTGGTAATGACACACTTCACTTCAGCTGAGGTAAAAATATGATTTTAGCCTCCTCTCGGCAGAAATGTTTTCTCTCTGACCGCACAGAAGAAGTTTTTTGGACGGTTCTGTTGCAATATGCTCCGTCAGGCCCTGCAGTGAATACTACTGAACCAACTGTCAACAGAGATGATTAATTATCAGTCACTCCAGCCATGCAGCAAATTGGTAAATACATTTGCCTTCTGGGGTTTCGGGGACCATCCAGAATTTGAATGCCCACAAACAGAAAAGAGATTGATAGGTACAATCAGTGGAGTGTGGAATCCAGGGCAACAGATAACAACCAAAATGAGGATTGAGAGATATATTGAAAGAGTGTTTCAGGCTTCTGGTGAGACACGTGTGAAGCTTGTAAGCAGAAGATGGAAAAAGTTGTGTCTGTCAAAATGGGAAAGGATCATTCAGAACTGAGACACACGATGTTGGAGTTAATAGCACCAACAACCACTAATGTTTGTGCTCACAAAAGCAGTATGTGGACGGACGAATATCACAGTCACAACCCCTACTCACCTTCGCAGGAGAGTGAGGTTGGCCACTGATGTTAGAATAAATAGTAAGAAGAGAAACAATGTCAACGTGTAAACACAGATAAATGTAGAATGACACAGCTGAAGATGAAGGTAAATAAACAATCATGGAGAAGGACAGGCACCCAGACGGAGATATGAACAAGGAGTGAGGCAGGAGGCGTGACAGCGGCGTGTAAAGGCAACTGGTGCTGGCGCGCCACGCCGCGCAGCGCCGGGCCGCTCCCTGCCCTTGCGGTCCACAGAGCAAAATGAAGCTGAGAGATGGAAGGCAGGGAACTGAGACAAGAGAGAAAAGCTGGGTGTGATTGACTAGAGCGAAATGAGCAGACGTGAAAAGAGAGGAGGGAGAGAAAAGGCAAAGAAGGCGACGAAGAGGGGAGGGAAATGGAGAGGGGAAAGATGAGCGTGCCAAAAATGTGAGCGGCAGATAAACAAGGGAGGCTGTCAGTGACTACATTTAATCCACTGGGTGACTGCAGTATTTAACAAACTCCCCACTTGATTCTGTGTGTGTGTGTGTGTGTGTGTGTAGGCCTGTGTGCATCGCCTGTGAGTGTGTGTCTTATGCATGGTTGCCTACATTTACGTCCAAACTCTCGCCTCTTTGTGAGTTTATGTCGTTTGTAGTTTTTTCACATGTGGCCGTGTGTTGAGGTACAGGCGAGTGCGTGAACATTTGTCAACCAAGCCAGAAGGCTGCTGCTGTTTGTCAGCAGGCACAAAGAGAAGTGTGTGTGTGTCTCTGTAAGATAGTGTGTGAGTATTGACAGCCCCCACCATCACTTGATTTGGCTTGTTAGCACTATTTCTGGGGGTTATGACAGCCAAGCACCATTCAGTCATCGTGGCTGCTTCATGCAGAGTTCATTCAGCCTGGACCCAGCCCAGAGAATCCTTTTGGGTTCGTTTGCTCTATGACCACGTGATCTTTTGACTCATGTGATTTATGAAGCTGACAGCGGTCTTTAATAAGGCACAGCTCCCTCGTCCCAGTCATCAGAAGGAAGTCTGGGACAAGATTAATGAAATGGACTTTGCAAAATGAAGCCTTTCCCAGATAATGCAAGAGTATTATAAAGAGCTATCACTGAGTCACATGACAGACTGAAACGTAGTTTGCATAAGAGCCAATAGCAGCATTTACATGCAGACATCTGGAGGACTGGGAACTGGGATCAGTAGGCTGGATCGGTAACAGATACACATTTTTAAATGTTAATGAAATGTTTCATTCACAATTCAATTCATTTTTAATGTTTCAAATAAAAGTCTAAACACAGTGTTCTGATTTAAAGCAATGTCACTTCAGTCATGTAAAGATTAGCTTGACCAGGTCTAAAGAGGTTGCTAACAGCAGTGGGATTCCCTTAGTTACATAAAGGTAAAATAAAATGAAATAAAACTGTAAGATTTCAGTGATGCAAGTATCGTCAGGGAGATGAGTCAGTGTAACAGCTCTTGTATTAATTAGGAGCAAGGGTTTATACATTACCGTGACTATGGGAGTGAAAACACGTCCTGTGGGTTACATCCAGTATTAGTGAATATCATGAAAGCTGCCTCGGCACATTGATCTCCGCACTGTTGGCAGCCTCTCCAGATTTATTTGTAGCCATAGACAGCACATTGTGCAGTGTTGTATCAAGTTATGTAACATGACTTGATTCATTCTTTGTGGATTTTAACAACCCTGGTTTCCACATGTGTTAAATTGGTTTCTCTGTATGTAGCCATATATGGTCACAGCACGGTTCAGCTACCGTCTTTTAGTTGCATGTTTGAGTTTGGGAGTGTATTTGATGTCCAAGTATTTGATGACATCTTATATATATGTGTATGTATATATATATATATATACACATTATATACATTATATAGTATATACATTTCTTTTAATACCTAATGTGGGGAAACACATTCTCTGTTACATTGTCTGGTTTTTGGCAGCTTTGCTGTGGCAGCTACAGTGCGAAGGAGTGTGACAAATTAAACACTCTCCCATCAGAGATTATTTTGTTGCACCATAAAATCTTACAAGAGCCAACGTAAAAGTCTTGATAATCTCTCTACTCCGCTACTGCTCCTGCCAGATTGTTACAGGATAGTCTGCAGCAAAGATGGAGAAATGAAGGGGAAGAAATAGGAACGCCAGAAGGAAACGCAAGAAGTTGAAAGGATGGGCTGGATGAAAGCGGAGGGGAGGTGGAGTAGAAAATTGCACCATGATGAGAAATGGCAAGCTCAGACGAATCAATGCTCTGACGACTGCTGTTTCTCCGATTAGACTGAAAATATTCAAATGTGGTTACATCTTGACACATAAACGAGGAGCATACTGAATGCTGCAATATGCTGTAATAGGTTTGAAGGCGCACCAACCTCAGAGCAGGACCTCTCGTCTGTCTGTTGTGTGTTTGCTTTCACTTTCAGGGAGAGATAACGCCACCTTGGCTTAATCCCTATTACCGGGAGTTGATGTTTAATTGGTTTTGTTCCACGGGGAACAAAACGTCACATGCTACCTATGGATGACTCTGAGCCTGTGCCATGATGATGCAGGCCGCCCATGCCAGTCAAACTGATACATGGGATTTTGTAGTCATTTTATTCATGATGTGTTTTCTGTATGATGTGCTATGTTGCGTGAATCTGACTCTGTCCAAGAAAGAAAAGGAAAAGCAGCTGTGGGCGCACTGTCAGTCCGCCCACGCGTTCAGAAGAGGTTCTCGTCCTTTGCCAGAGAGGCCCCTGCATTACTATTACCAGATGTTTGCCACATCTGCACGCATAAACCAAGCGCGCCTTCTAGCGGTGAGCAGGAGTTTGTGTGCGCGTGTGGGCGCGCGCGCGCGCGAAGGAAGCGTCACTTACGGTAAAAGACGTATTCCGTGTAGCTGGACCAGACCTTGTCCTCGGTGTGCTGGTTGACGAACGAGGCTGTGACCGATGAGTTGCAGGCCACCATTTGGAAACCGCACTCCGACAGCATGTCGAAAGCCCTCTCCAGGTGCTTGAACTTGAGGTAGAACCGGGAGGTGTACCGATCCGGGGTCCGGTCCGGGTCCCGGCTCTCGTTTAGGGTCTCCCCAAAAACTTCTTTAGCCAGGGCCACCCGCCCGCAGATCAGTATCCGAGGTACCCTCCTGAACTTTGCGTCGGTCTGACTCTCCCGGCCCGTGGTGCACGACCCTCGGTACCCCACCGTGATGAAGCCGCTCTTCCTATCCGCGGGGACGAGCGAGGGCGGCGGGCACTGGCGGTGGTCGCTGCCCTGAGACCCGTCCTCGTAGTCGCTGTGGAAGTAGTCGTCCGGGCTGTGCTTCGCGTCCTCGGGGGTCAGTAGCTTCACCAGGTCGGGCAGCTGGAAGTACTCCGCCTCTTTCCTGAGTCTCCCTCTCTCCGGGAAGTGGTCCGGGAGCACGACCTGCTTGTCGCGGAGGTAGTCCAACACGTAGCGGAACAAAAAGCCGTCTCGGTCGATGAAATACCGGCCCTTGGGGTCTCTCGCCAGATCATTAGACGCCTCTTTCTTGGACGAGAATATCTTTCCAAGCAGTGAATTCGGCGTGCCCACCAAAGTTGAGTGGCGCGTGTAATAAACCTGCCCCCCCACGTTTAACTCAACAACATCTGGGAAGCTGTTCTGCACCGAAGCCTGCTCTTTGGGGTTAGTCCTACAGTTTCCACTCAGCGCCATCGCTCACGTCCTGAACAGCTGCACGCGGGGTTTCTACAGAGAAGATGTGAATGATGGGTGTCAGAAGTTACCTAAGCTGCTGCGAGGCCTCCAACTTCATCTCACAACAACCTGGAGAAGCCTTTTTATCGACCGATGCCCATCATCACCAGATGTCGAGAAGGGGGAGAGGACGGCAGTCCGGGGCGAGCCCTCTGTCACTACTGAATCAGTAAAAAACAGAATCAGTGCTGCAGGAGAGGAGAGATGCTCGCATCACTGGCTGCAGGACTCCCATCGCTGCTGGAGAAGGAGCATTGCAGGCGGACGCCGTGAAAGCGGCGCTGCTATTGCACCAAACGAGGGGAAAACGTGTCCTTCTTGCCCTTTTTGTTTCTAAGATATAAATAAACACATAAATACTTCACGAGCTGAAATTCACGCAGCCGAACTGGTTCCACGATGAAAAGTCCAGCAACTTCTTTAGGTTGTAGTCCACACAGAGGAAGCTGCTGATGCGCTGTTGTCACTTTTGGAGCAGCGGATTTTCCGGGACGCACCGAGCGGCAGGACGAAGCGGAAACTTCGCGGGGAGCCCTGTGATGTTTCTCCGCTGGTGCGTGTCACTACGAGCACGTCGTTCCGAATTCAGCCAAACTACACCTCAGCGCATGAGGTATTTCTCTGCTTTATTTACGAGCAGCAGGAAGAACCGAGCCGACCCGCCGCTGCTGGCTGCGCGTACCGGGAGCTGTCCGCGGTGCTGAGACGAGCATCTCTCTCTCTCTCACACACACACACACACACACACACCTTCTACGCTCTCCTACCGCCTCCCCGCCCCTACAGAGCTGGGTGGTGTCTTCACGGCTGCCCCCTTTCCCTCACACACACACACAAACACAATACTACCAAAGTCGAATAGGGCGATTCCAGGCTCCAATGCTGCTGTGTTTCCGTGTGTGTGTGTGTGTGTGTCGGGGGGTAAATGAGTAAATAAGTTTTGCCTTCTTACAGCATCTCTGTGCCGTTATTATAATAATCTAAACGCTCCTGATGCTGCCAGTGGCCCCTTGGCTCCCCATCACTTTGCCTGACATTCAGTTTGATCTCTCACCACGCATTTTATTCTCAACCTTATTGCGCTTGACGTGTTCATTCCAGGCAGATATTTGATTTTATCGCCAGATACTGGAGCTGAGCGCTGACCTGGAGCTTTGTGTGAGAGCTCTGCGTGGTGCCTGAAATACGCAACAGCGCCTCCGTCTGCTTCCTGCGCGACATACCCACGATGGTTCACCCAGTTTAATCCACGCGTTGTTGGGCTTGTTTCTCCTTCTGTCTGAGTGCTGCTCTGGCTCTCATCTGTCCACTTCTGCCAAACCTGTCTGAAGCCAAACTACACTTCCATCTTTTCCTTAATCATAAAGTATGTCACTGCTTTAAATTAATGGTGATTTAATAATGGTACAGGAGGATTTGTTTTGTTCTTTATAGGCACTTCAGTGAATTTCCATTTCCTACTGGGACATCAGGAAGTAAGATCCCAGTGTTAGTGTTGCATGTCAGACACAGCCTGAATTATGAATAACTCTCCTCTCTGTCCCACATTTACACGGTAATACTAATTCTAACCATGTTTCAAATGTGTGGATGATGAAACTGAAGAAATTACAAAATGAGGGTCACTTTGAAATGCAAACACGCCTCCCCAGAATCCCCGGACTGTTCGGTTTGGACTTAATGTAATTGATCCCCAGTGTACTGGTGTTTTAAAGTAAAGTATAAACACGCAAGAAGAAAAGAGTAGCTGCTTTTTTGTGACAGTTTAAATGTGCATCGTTGCAGGTTAAGATGACAATTGGAGGCACATGTCTTGCACCATATTATACAGGAAGAAACAGAATTGTATTACTATGCAAGCTCATTAGTGCACTGTAAAAAATATAACAGAGAGTACGCTGTACATAGGTCTCATACAGTACATTAGATTTGTTGTTTGTCAGTGATATTAAG
>JAUMTR010000006.1:14920368-14938220 GCA_032270685.1 Microctenopoma stevenorrisi
AGGACTGATTGCTAATAAGGAACACCTGGAAATAATGAGGGAGTGAAAGTGGAGAGAGAGGGGAGTGGTTAAGGTGACGGAGGAACAAAAGACACATGAGGGCTGGAAGAGACATGACACTGACAACGTGTGACTTACATATTTGCTTTTTCTGCATGTGAGAGTTATAAAAGCTGTTTTTATAGGAATTTGTTCAGATGTTTTCCTGCAAACTTACTGTGGTGGGACTAACCCATCCCCATACACGTGGTATAGGGATGGGCAGGGTGCCGTAGCTGGGAATCGATCCTGCTATCTCTGCATCCCAGCCCTCCGACTTAACCTCCTGAATAACAGAATCACAGTTATGTCACGTGTCTTTCAGGTATGACCCCCTGGTATTTATTCCACGCTGTCCATTATTTTCTTTAGTTTAGTTTAATCCTCTGAGCATTTAAAACATAATTAGAATTCATTATCATGCTCCGCGTGTCACTGAGAAAGTAACATTTGTAAGCATACAAGCACACAGATGTTTTTAAGTTTCTCATTTCTGCATTCCTTGCTGTAGTCATGGAAAGATTGTGGGGCAGTAGGCCCAAACAAGTAGAACTCTTTGTGCTTGTGTTGCATCTCCAATTAGTCATTTTGAGTCTCTTTGTTTGCTTTTGCATTTGAATGTAGTTGTTTGTTTAATAGTCCTACATCTATCTTTGGTGGATCTATATTTCTTTTCAGTCACGTTGCCTTGTTTCTTTGCGTGTATTTTAGTCGTTATGCGTCTCGCTGTGCTTGTTTTGCATCTCATTTTTTCAACCAACAACCAGTCAGCAAAGAGTTGCTGCGCACAGAGGCTCTGGTGCAAATGCCTCTACATCCACCAAGCAGCTGGGTCTGTGCCCGGTGGGCTGGTTCAATAACTCTTCTATAGATGTGGTGTGGCGTGAAGAAGTCAAGATGCTGAATGCGGATCCATAAAAACATAAGAGCGCATCAGAGTTTTGAGTGCAAAGTTTTCTACCTTTTATCTGGTCAGTTCTCAACAAGAAAGAGATGATGACACGTGGTTATGGCGTAGCATAACATAACAAACAAGGTAACGACTGACAGCCAACGCATCATCCAATCATCCAATCATCTGAACAGGGTGGACCATCCTCCAGGTCACTGTTCTCAGCAACTGACAACCTAATTCTGCCAGTTTCCAACAGATTCCAAATACAAACACAGCACTTCAGCGCTTCAATCAGATCTTAACCTTTTAATTTTTTGCCCGTGGAACAGCTGTGCAGCCAACAGTCCAAGTATTTTACTAATCCCTAAATTTGGGAGTCTGAGTACAAATGCCACAAAACATGGTTCATCCAACCCTGAAATTAAAGGTGACAATCAGCTGGCACACTTTTAGCACCTACTGTATGTTTCGTTTGACAATTACTGTGGTGAGAGACAGAGTCGCTGTCCAAATATGCACAGACCTGACTGCAGACGAGATACAGGTATTGTGTGTGGGCACACAGTATTTGAGCAGTGAGGATGAAACGAAACGGAACCGTTCATTCGATTATCTTCTCCACGAGTCGTTTCTGCACAGCCGCTGTGTGTGTTTTTTCCTCAGAGGTTCAGATTTTCCAGCTGTGATTTTAAAGCTGACAGGCGGTGTTTACTACTCGTAACAGGAACATGATTGTGTGAGTCGATTTTAATGGCAGACGAAAAAAAAAATGCTCTGTGCTTCTACCTGAATTTAAAATATAGAATTACTCTTCTATTTTGAAACTAGTGTTTCAAGAAAAAAAGGTAATTGTGAGTTTTAGAAACGCAACAGAACAGATTTACCAGCAAACTCCCTTGTTGTTTCCACATCAGATCAAACTGTTGTTCAAAAGAGATACTAACAGCTGAACCTTTCACCTAGTGTTCATTTTCACTTTGTTACTAATGAAATAGACCGTTTGTGCTCAGAGAGATGAAACCAGGAGGTTGTGTTTGCATCTTACAGTAGCTGGCGTTTTATTCAATTTGCACCATGTGAGGCTCAGCAAGCAGTTGGCCAGGAGCACGTTGTGGGTGTCGTGAAAGGAGGAGAGGGGGCGGAGGATCCGACAGTTCCACAGCGAAGGAAGAATTCTCTGTTCGTTTGTTTAGAAGAAAATATCCACTGAGTCAGACTGTGTGTAGATGTATTCTGACTCATCTTTCTGTCTTGTTTGCATTAGACCCAGACGAGCTGTAATGAGTACGTATGGAGTGACTAATCAATCCGATCTCCAGCTAAATGTTTAAATCTGCAGCGGAACAACCCTCATTAGTTGTCTTTTAGTAAAGTATTTCTTCTTTAAACAGGCAAACCTGCAACTGAAGGCAACGACAACCCGCCTCCAGCTTTAACACGCGAAAAAAATCCTCACACCAGAGGAACTGCTGCTACAATAGGTGTACTGATCACTTCTCATTGGCAACTTTAGTCTTTTTCTAAGATGAATAAATCCTAAAAGGCTTCAGGCTGAGATAAGCGACGTAAGATCTGATTTGAGCCAGGAAGAGAGTCAGTCCATATCTGTACAATTGGCTCCATCTCTGAGGCAACCTCTTGGCAGCGCACAGCACAGTCGAGCCTAAAGGGATCTTGACCCTGTTGATTTGGCAAACCATGCAGATGAGATGTTGCTAAGCACCCAGTCTCCCTCTGCCAGTGTAAAGGCCACGTGGGAACACTGGGGAGGGGTAAATAGCTGTGCTAGTTTAGTGCCACAGTCAGCGCTCCTGCAGTGTGTGTTTCTGTCTCTGTGAGAGTGTTCATGTGTGTGTGTCTCTTCAACCTCAGTATTTTCCAGGCATTACGTTCGGGCTCTTGGGATTAAAGGGTGGTTTCCACATGTCTGCAGCGTGTGACAAATCTCTTGATGTGTCTGTATCTCCTTTGAACTGTAGAAAATCCCTTTAAAGGGGTAGTATCCAGTTTTTCTTTTTGGCTAATACTATCAGCAGAATCTGTGAATGTTTCAAAGAATGTCCAGTGAATGATTTGAGCTGCACATAGGATTGTTTTCTACAGCCACAGCATGTATGCACTAAACCTTCCACACAATCCTCTCTCTGCTAGAGCGTTGTGAAACAGCGATGCAGCGTAAAGTAAGATGAATGAAGTGCATGAAGCTCTTTGCACATGCGGTGAAAATGAATAATTTCCGTCATCGTGAGAAACCGAAGGTGACAGATCGTGAGCAGAAGATGTATAATTGAATGTGCTGTGGGTCTCTGTTCACTCCTGTCATCAGTTATTTCGTCAGCAGAGCAGAATGTCACCCCGAACAAAGCACGGGAGGTAACAGCAGCTAAGCTATACCGTGCGTGTACAGTATATGACAACCATCTGAAGCAAAGATGAAAAGTTCAGGTTAAAACAGGAGGACATTTGTGTGATTCAGGTAGAAACCCATGAATAAACGGCTGATACTTACCGCACCATTTACTGTACAGCAGTAATGATACAGCAGTGCTGTGGAACGTGAGGACGATGTGCATTCACCTTTCAGCCAGCTGCGAAATCCATGTGAGGATAGCACAGTGGAGATCATACCTGTTCCTAAAGCACTGGGAAAATGACAATAAACCAGAAAATTGAGGAGATAGGTTGAGGGAATAGGCTTACAACAAAAAGCAAAGGAAATTGCCACACTTCATCAAAACTTCCAGAACTTCTGAAACGCATTAAGCGTCGTAAACTGGTGATGTGAAACCGTGTGAGAGTATGTAAGGGAGGAATTTCTTGCGCAGAGTGGCCAGACCAATGATTGGATAATGTAAGTTGGCAATTCCACTGGAGTCCCAAAAGAAATCTCTGCCTCTCAGTCTTGGGCCCACTTTTACCTCTTCCATCAGATCATTTGTTTCTGCTGGATAAGAAAATGGATACTGAGCAAGCAGGGTGAAATATGTCAGGCGGTGAATGTTACGATTAGACTGATGTTATTGGCCTTTTAGACACTGATAAGATATTGAGCGCTTTATTATTTTTAGCAGTGGCGGCACTATATTAACTTATAGATATATATATATATATATTATAATATTTCAAATTAGCAAAAATACTGGTACTTAGCAAAAATACTTGGAATGAAATGTAAGGCAATGGACCGTGATGACAGTAATATTACATAAATAATAATTAGGATCATTGTCAGTGCCCCTCCACCTTACAGTGCAGAATTAGCTGTGGATCTCCAGCACACTGTAGAGTGCATGGGATGGGCTGAGGTATCCTCCTCCTAGTCACAACATCCAGCTCCACACCCAGAACAGCCTGTATGTGTCTGTCAGCTCCATGTTGTTGCCCCAGCAGACCACAAACGAGACCATAGAGACCACAGCAGAGTATAGCATAGAAGAGAAGAGAATAGCTTTTATGGTCATTGTACGGTGCACAGCGAAATTGGATTGCTACTCCTGGTGCAAAAGACGCGTATGCATGGGAAAAAACAAAGATAAAATGGGAAGTAATTCCAGCAATGAAAAGACAATGATATACACCAATATGAACATGACGTCAGTAGACGGTAGCAGATAGCAGCATCCATCAATTAAACAGAATATGCATGTACAGTGAATCACAAAGTATCACATATCCACATTACTGCACAGTGTTTCTATAGAAAGGCAGCAGCATATATTGGTGGTGCTGGACAGGTGGGGGCCGAGTCTGACAGACTGTGGTCTGTTAGATAGAAAGTCAGAGAAGATGACACTGGCCACCACAGACTCATAAAGGTGAAGTATCATTACTGTTGCTGAATATAACCGACTCTGAGCTTTATGATACTGTGGAGTACAGAGTTGTGCCGTCCAGCCAAGTTTATTATGTGTTACTCAGACACCGTACCAACCCTCCCCGTAGAGAGATGAGTGACAGGACTCCCAGGTTTTCTATAGTCAAACACCAGCTGCTTTGTTTTACAGATGTTGAGCTGGAGATGGTTCACACCAGTCCTCAAAGCTGCCCGCCACCCTCTGAAATACATCCTACAGCTGCCTCTGAGTCATCAGAGAAGCTCTGAAGACAGCAGGCCTCTGAGTGTTACCTGGAGTCTGAGGTACACGGAGTGAAGAGGAAAAGGAGACGTAACGTTCCCGTGTTGAGCATCTGTGCTGCAGGCCACAGTGTCAGACACACAGTTCTGCAGGCGGTCAGAGAGGAAAAATCATCGAGTGTCAACCTGCATGTTTATTTTTATTTATCTCCCAGGAGCACAGGACAGAAGGTGTAAAATCCAGTGGAAAAATTAGGTAACATAATCCTCACTGAGACCCTGGGCTTATCCAGGTGGGGCTCAGGCTAGTAGGGTCAGAGACGCTGGCACATAGTCAACAAAGACACCGTCAATGATTTGTTCTTCACAGGAACTAAACACTACTACTAAGGAACTCTCTCCAGATGTGGGCTCTGTGCTCTAGGAAAAGCCATCAGCGAAAACCAACGGGAATTAATAATCTGACCAATCAGTTCACTGTACGTCCAGAATAACATATCTCACATTGAATGGAGTCAGTATGGTCAAACCCTGCAACTAAAGTTTGGGGAACTTGGAAGAAAAAAGCAGCAAGTTTGCTGTTTATAACGTGAGATTTATTTTAGAAGCCTCTAAATCTGTTTTGACAGGTAGAACACTCGTGGGTCGACTGCTGCTGTCCCTGATCGCAGCCAGAGGCGGAAAAGAAAAGAATGGCGAAACTCCACAGCACAGTCCGCCAGGAAGCATCAGCCTTAGAGTCGGGGTTTATCATTTCAGAATCAAAGCTTTAAACAGCATGACACTCAGTTAATGGTGCATGTGTTCATTTGGGATCAATTATAGATGGATAATGATGATTGTTTAATGCCTATTTTCCAGCATGGATTCATCAGGATAATTTAATCACTTCAATGCTCAAAACATGTTCAGGAAAGTTTGTTGTTATATAAGAGCCTTTACCCCCATGTTTCTATTTTTGTACTGTTTGCATATTGTTACATCACCTGTATCGTCAATATATTCAAACGAGACGTATTTTCATGGTGATTATAATTTTGTCAGGAGTGTTTAAATGTCAAGTGGGTGGAAACCTTTTTTTTTTTTGGAGCAGGCGAACTGGACAAACTCTTCAGCTGCTGATTGCTATTTTAGTGCCCGATCACAGAGTGAAGAAAGCTGCTACGGAGAAAGGGCCACGCTAGCACCAGATGCCTACTAATTCAGGAGCTGTGCAGCCAAAATATTGAATTAAACGAATTACAGGAATTTAATCTTGTGCGTTCTAAATCCCAACAGAGCTGTGTGGGTTTTGTGTTCCGTCACATGCTCACTACATGATGTACAGAAGAAGCGAATGTACCTCCCGCTTCGTCTGTAATTTACGCTCAGAAGAACACACAGTAGGAAAACTCGGGTCATTGCTTCAATTCTCACTTTTTGATCCTGGAGAGGCAGGGAGAGAAAACTTAATTGAAGGTACAGTAGGTGGTTTGGGACCAGAGGTTCCTGCACTAGAGGAAATTCAGTAGTTCTAATCCACTCATCCACCCAGGCAGCGACAGCAGGATTACAGCAGAGACTTTAAAGAAGAAGGCAATTATGACAGCATGTAGCCATACCCTGCCTTTAATTCAATTACCCTCTATGGCACTTCTCAATTTTCTTTCATTAAGTGAATTAAAGAAGAGAGACAAGTTTAGAAATGACGGAAAGTCAAACAGAAGATGAGAGGCAGTGGGGGGGAGGTGAGTCATTGCTGCGTGTGATTAGTCATGGCTGTTTGCTGTAAGAATTCATGTTTCTTGCATCAAATTGATTTGGTTCATCATGAGGCAGAGAAATGATCCATGTCGGGCTTGCACGGCAGTGAGGTTTGTTAATCATATTCTTCATTTCTATTTCTATTTATTGTTTTCTTCTATTGTTCATCCTCCCTAATTTCATATTTTGTTGTAATAAAACACCTTGAACAGAACAATCTGAGAGCTACCGTGGAACTAGTGATGGGATGGTTTGTTTCTCGGCAGGTACACGTCACCTTAACTTCATTTTGACTTTTGCAGCCTTGCTGAAGTAACTTCTATGTGCAGCGTTGCCCAAAAGGTTTGTTTATGTATTTTTGTGTGAGACCAGTAACTCAATCAGCCTTTCTCTGTCAAAGACAGAAGAGGTTTAATATTTCTTTTATGAATAATGAGAATGTTTCCCTTCATGCTTTTTTTCTTACCATATTACTTATTTTTCCTATTTCCCCTTTTCTAACTCCAGGCTAAGAGCCAAGTTTGTGTAATTTAGTTTCATTTCACCCTTCACCAGTTAATTTATGGTTAAAATTCAGACATTGTTATGAATGCCAGAGGTGCTTTTGTTTCGCACAGAGGCAGAAATAATCCACTTTTAATATGCCGTGGGTAAGGGGCCAAGGTAATAGTTGGTACAGATGTCACATCAGTTAATAAGAATTTTACATTTTTGCAGTACAGTAATAAAATGTTGCTATTTCTCATGCATTCTCCTGACCTTTAAAATTCTATATTGATAAAAATAAATATTGTGGTAGTACTGTAGACAGGAAACAACAATGATGTTCTTTATACTGTTGCCCGAATGTAATGTCATTCATTACCAGTCATTTCCTACTGTACCTATTTCCTCTCAGCAGAGGTCATCAGCTTATTATTTCATGTTATTTGTCATCATCAAAGATGATGGATCTTCTTGCAGTATTTGGTAGCTGTGAAGTTCTCCTGCACAGATTGATCTGTTCCTCTGTTTCTTGATAAAAGACTCCACATTGCTTGGAGCTCACTTGTCCTGTTAAATCATTTTCTGTCCTCAGTCTCTGTTTGTTCACATTACACACTGAATCAGAACCTAGTAGGGTCTCAAATCTGTTTCTGGTGAGCCTGATTCATAGCCTCCCTCATGGAGATCTCACCTTTTTTCCTTAATTGGTTATTTTTAATGTGTTTTATATTGATTATAGTTGTAAAAAGAATGGAATATTTCTAATAAGGACTTATAACATTGTTATACGTAGTGAGTGACCTTTCTACGATTCACTCGTACTTTGATCACATTTTGTATACATCATGATAAAATCACTCAATGGACTATCCCTCTGGTATTTGCACAGCATCCTCGGTCTTGTTAAACCATGACATTGTTTTTTCATGAGGGTAATCCATAACATTAAAAAGTTCAAGCAAAGGTTCTGACCTTTAAATTAAATCATTTCTCCTGCCATAATAGCTCACCCCTCTCTGTGAATTACCAGCATTTCAGAAATGTTAATCTTAGTTCAACTTAATTGAAGATTCTCAGTCATGCAGGTCATGGTTATTTTAAAAGGGTTTTTTTAGTGGCAGCGGGAGTTAGTTTTAGTTCTTTGGCAACGTTATTCTAGAGAAATGGAAGGGCAAAACTTTTATTTCAGTGTTTGCCTGGGAGCAATTGAAAAACAAAAACACACAGCCTACTATTTTAAAATCACTCACTAGCTTTTTAATTCACATTGTTAACTCTGATTCTGCGCCGCCAATTGTCTGCAGGGGGCGCTACATTATTTTTGCAAAGTGTCTCTAACGGGTTTCCGTTGGCTACATATCATCCCGGAAGCTGTACCTTGCCGCTGACACGTAGCAACTGCAACCAAGTTGGCAGGACTCTGGGTTTATTTATCACAGGTATGTGGCGCTATAAATGAATATGTAATATCTTAAACGTATTGGTTATGTGAGGAAAGTTTAAATTAACGTAAATGCAAACGCTGACATTATCAGCAACACATCGAAGCCAAGTCTCTTACAGTTAATACTCGCTAGCCAACTAGCTAAAGATTTAACGGTACGTTAGCCATCCAAAAATTAGCTAGCAGTTTTATATTATTTTGGCAAGATTTCTTGTCTTTTCGGGTGTTTGCGTTTGCCGAGACATTTATTAGTTGATGCAGTTATTAATTACAACTCGGTAACATATAGTTTTACCCTCGGCTAGTGTGTGAAGCTGTTTGTGTTCGGCTTATTTTTAGTTCCCTGAGATTTCAAACCTGTGCTGAGGTAACGTAAACGTCGTTTTACTTATGATAGCTAATTAAGAGCTAGTTAGCAATACCAGTCTCTATCATTTTAAATCGGTGAATATACGCGTCGCTAGATGCTCATATGGTTTATAACAAACATCATGGACTGTCACGTAGTTTTACTCAACATAGTAATTTGGCCACAGCCCTTTGGTATAGCAGTTGCAACGTGGTACTGTTTTCATGAAGTAGTTATTTATTACATTATTTTACCCTTATACGACAAAGTTGGATAGACATGTTTAAACACGTCAAGCTCCTTGTGTTGGAGTCATGCTTAATGCTTAAACATTTGGGAAAAACACGATCAAAACTCTTGGTCAAGCATGCGCGAACATGCAGCTGCAAACGTTTGCGCACCTCTGGGAAAAATGCATATTTTATTTTAAATGACAGAAGAGAGAAAAAAATATTCAGGTGTCACCCAAAGTTGGGACAGCCGCGGATTGTTTTTATTTTTATTTTTGAAGTATATATATAGTATATATATATAGTATATCATCCAGGGCGAAATATGTTGCAGTTATTTATAGATAAAACTTTCTATAGTTAGTTCAAAGTGCTGATTGCAAATGTGAGTAAAATACTTTCTTCATACCATTGGACATGCTACAGACACTGTTCCTGTTTATTTGTTTGTTTAGTTTTTAGTTAAAGGAATTTCGCACACATGACACGAGAACATGAATTGTTGCTCTCTGTTATTTACAGTAGACAAACATTTGTAACTGGATATTAGTTTAGAAATATGTGAGTCATGCCACCTGTTGTAATTTTTGCTGAATTGATCGAATGTGCATTCATTTCAAAAACTGCAGTGTTTTTAGTCCATAGAACGGTTATTGTGTTAACTCACTGTGGATGATCAACTGTGTTCCTGTTTATCTTTGTTTTTCTGGCAGAGTGAGAGATGTCAGGATTTGATAATTTCAACACAGATTTCTACCAGTCCAGCTACAGTGTAGATGACCAAAGCCAGGCTGGCTATGAAAACCCTTACAACAAGTAAGTGAGGAACCTTGCTGTTATTCATAGATATGAGCAGTGTTTCAGTAAATTTGTCTTTTTTTAATATTATTTATTAAAATTATAATTTTTTAATAAAATTATTGTTTTCCAGGCAGTATGGTCAATATGACTACCCCCAGCCAATGGGCTATGCCTCCCCGGGAATGATGCAGCCCCAGCAGCCATACACCGGACAGATCTTTCAGCCCACACAGACCTACACACCATCCCCTTCACAATCCATGTATAGTAGCAGTTTTGACGATGAGCCGCCACTGCTTGAAGGTAATAATAATACAGTATTTTATGTGTAAGTTAATGAAATAAGTTAATTCTCAGCTTTTTCTGTCACTGCACCAGCTGTATTTGATACAGTAATTGAGCTTTAATTGTCCTTCTCATAGACAGTAGGACTTGTTGTCATATAGATTACCTTTATTATAGCTCAGTTCTGTAAGTTGTGCCAGTGAGTTCAAGTGAGAAGGTGAACTGAAACCACAAAGTGTTTCTCACTCTTTCTGACTTCTGTGAAGTAGGCCGAAAAACACAGTGAATCTGATGTTAATCAAAAACTCAGCTACTTGATTATGCTTGAATTAGACTAAACTAAATTATTACAGGTTTGATTGAGCCTGCGTTGTCCAATTCAACATGCTGACTTGGCAAAAAAGCCATTGAACAGGGTCCAGCTACTGCCAGCAGTGACAAAAAACAAATAAGGCCAACCGTTGTCCACCAGCCTTTAAAGACACTGTTAGTTTTTCCTTTAATTTCGTCACGTCTGTGTGTATGTCTCAGTGACATCTAGACAGCTGTGCTCCTCTGAGACCATGAGAGAGAGATTATGTGTTCGTACAATCAAATGATGTCTGCTTTTTGTTTTGCATGCCTTCTCTTAGAATTAGGAATAAATTTTGACCACATTTGGCAGAAGACCCTGACGGTGCTTCATCCACTAAAAGCAGCAGACGGCAGCATCATGAATGAGACAGACCTGGCTGGCCCCATGGTCTTCTGTTTGGCCTTCGGAGCAACACTCCTCCTGGTAAGTGTTTGTAAAAAGAAGTGTAATGGACAGTATAGTGTGTCTGTAGAACTACATGCACAGCTGTCATCACGTGATGTAGCCATAGCTTTTATTTCCATTCACAGTCAGGTAAGATCCAGTTTGGCTACGTATACGGTATCAGTACAATTGGCTTCCTCGGGATGTACTGTCTACTCAACCTGATGAGTATGACCGGCGTGTCTTTCGGCTGTGTGGTCAGCGTGCTAGGATACTGCCTCCTCCCCATGATCCTCCTCTCCAGCTTTGGAGTTATCTTCTCTTTACAGTGAGTACTCAAAAAACCTGTGTATCAAAGACATTTATTTGTAAATATGATTGTTCACGTTATAGCATTAGCATCTCAGCGATGGGTTTTATTTGATTAGATCACTTTTATAATTTTGAACAGTGTTACAGGATGTTTGAAAGCTTATTAGAAATGCTGCCTTCTGAGAGGTAATTGTTGAGATCATCAAAGCTAACGTGCTGCATCCTTCTCATCCTCTTTAGGGGCATGATGGGAATTATAATAACAGCAGCGATCATTGGCTGGTGCAGTTTCTCAGCTTCTAAGATCTTCATCTCTGCATTGGCCATGGACGGACAGCAGCTGTTGGTGGCTTACCCCTGCGCTCTCTTATATGGAGTCTTTGCACTCATCTCTGTCTTCTAAAAAAAATTAATAACAGCTTAAAATAACTTTTCCCCAGTTTCTGTAATTTCAGTCTAGTTACTGTGAATGCAGTTACTGGCTAATTATACTGTTATTACAGAAAAGGAGGAGCTGCTGTATAAAATGGCACTAATGTTGTTGTTTTTTTATAAATATATATAAGCCTTCACCTCTCACAACATTCTGACCATCTGCAGGCTGGACTTGAACGTCTCACTCATGTCTGCTCTTCTTCTCGGTCCCTTAATGCATCCTAAAGGAAAGGACAGGGCTTTTTGAGGAGAAAACCCTGGCATGGAACACTTTGAGCTTTAAAAGGCACATTTGTATGATTTTAAGAACGTGAAGGCGAAGACGTGAGCGATTGGTTCACACATCGGAAAACCAGAGGAGAGAATTCAGTTTAGACAACGACGGGAACAAGTTCAGTTTAATTTGGAGTCGGTGGAAACACTTCATATCACGATGTTCAAAAAAGCTGGTGCCATTTCTGACAAACATGCGAGAGTGTACAGCTGCAAGATGAGTCTCCCTTCTCGCTCCTCCAGGAGTGAGGTGATCACCTGTCTGATGTCAAATCAGCAGCTCTGCTCTCGCTTCTTGTGTTTAGCTTTATCATATTCTCTCGAGTTTTTGACGACTTTTAAGAAAAATAAATGCAGATTGTTCAAAACCAGCCAGTTTTGATTAGATATTGAGAGGAGAGTCTGACAGATACTGCAAGTGTCTAGATAAACATGTTTCTATAGGTTGTTGCTATAGCTACCATCATTATTTTAGAGTCGACTCACTTTGTGTGCTTTGATGTGTCAACTGTTGTTCATGTCCTGTCATACACATTAAAGTTGTCTTTGAAGGGTTTTTTGCCTTGTGAAAATAAGAAGTTCATTTTATTTTTTTAGGTGGGAGAAATCTTTTTTTAGCTATTAAATATATATATAATTTTATATTTAATTCTAACCATTAAAGATGGACTTAAGCAAGGATTTTCTGTGGACTTGGAACCTGTAACACTTGCTGTCTGGCAGAGGGAAGGCCTCTGTGCAGGCAGTCACAAGAAATGTGATGCATAACAATGTAGGGACATTTTATTTCATTTGCATTTTATTAGGTCTTAGATCTGGACGATCTTTAGGAATAGGTTTGTAAATGTATGGAGCGTGTGCAGACGTTTTCTTATGCCAGATGTGTTCACGCCTCTTTCGGTGTTACCATATGAAGCCTCTCACAGGTTTATATTGATTATTGGAATTGGCATCATTTTTTAACCTTCAGTGGAGCAGTTCATTGCTACTATAACATTTATATGTTCTTAGGTTTGAAGAGTACCTACTGACACGTGCACCATGGTTCCCTGGCACATAGTACAGAAGGAAATACACTTGTGTTCCTTTGAATAAAAACTACTGTCACTGAACTGGTCAGTCTAGAGGAGGCTCATATACTCTAAACAGTAGATTGACAACATGCCCAAAACACGCTGTATGAATCATTTTTAAAAAGCAAATTAAGTGCTTTTTCTAATCTTACCATAGACACACTTTAGATTTCAACCAAACCTAATATGAACATGTCTACTATGAAATCTTTTTTCTATGTAACTAAATTCAAGGTGTATTTAGTGTCAAATAGATTTTTATATGGTTGAATGTTTCCAGTGTGACACTTTCACAGCAGTATATTTTGTGTCTGTATAAATAAAACATTGCTTGCATATATTGTGAATTACTTTGTGGGAGTTTTAGTTACGATGTATCTTAAAATATACCAGATATATATACCAGATTATTGGGAAGCACTACAGAAATCTACATAGAGATAGGGCAGTACATTTATAGTAAAAAACCTTTATTTCTCTTGCCAGTAAAAATATTTAATTGCTTCCTTTATATCAGTATTTTACAATCTCACAGGGAACTTACAGAAAATTCTGCCGTTGACTGAGCTTTTTCAAAGTCAATACTCAAAAGTCCAAGTATCTGCCTAAAAATTACTACAGTACAAGTAGAAGTACCCTTTCATTTTTTCACTTAAGTAAAAGTAGTAAAGCAAGTGGTAACACGCTGCACAACTAAAAGGTAAAACGACTCAAATGTGCTGTTACCTACAGAAAACAGTGGTCAGTGAAGGTGCCTCTGATTTTATCCGCTTTATATGGTGACGCACGTTTTCTGTCACCTCCTGAAACATTTCCACCCAAATGCCTCCAGATGACAGTGTTGAGTCGCAGATCGCCAGATTCCTCCCGGATGACTAAAGCCTGCGTTTGTGCTCTTTTCATTATGTACAGCCTGACATTTCCCCTAGAGCTAGAACTGCATGCCCACTCTCTTCCCAGTCCCCCCTTACAGTCATTAACAGGAAATTGTTGACTCATTCTGAATTAGATCTGCATGTATGAGACGCTTCAGCCTCGCCCACCACAGCTCAGTGCTGTTTGGTTGGATGCTTGTTTACATGTTTGTTTGCTTTTTTTAGACTAACTTCCTTTATTGCAAAACTTAGTTTAACCTGTCCCTAGGAAAAAAAGCAATGAAATGAACCGATGCTTTAATTTCACACACAGAAAATCATGTGATATTTTGGTGAGAATTTAAATAATATATTTCTTTGTTGCGTTCACTGACTGAATGCCAACAGGTCAGAAAAATCGTCGGCTGGGGTTTAAGCTGTTTTTATGTATAGCTGACTAGTTTGGTCTGCTCGGCTCCAGGGAATAAGGGCCACCGTTCTGTTATGTTATCTAATGGAGGATAATCTTACCTCCATCTGGCCGGTCTGAGCCAATACCTCTTTGTCCAGGCGAGCAGCTAATGATGAAACTGCCTCATGCCCTGCTGCAAAGAAATACATGCAGAAAAGGGAGGAGTCGTACAGAAGACTGTCAAAAATCAACATTTTTAACTTAAGCTCATACAGTGAACATCAGTGTTGAACTCCCACGTTGTCCAGGGTTGTGTCAGGGAGGGCATCCCATGTAAAGGCTGTGGCAAATGACTGTGGACTGTTGTAACCCCCGTGTGAGGGATTAGCAGAAAAAGGCCACATACACACAGAGTAATTACACACGTTACATAAAGTCTCTTTTTATGGGAGACAATAACAAATGCACTTTGTTCTTTTTCTTCCTTAAACATACAGGTGTCTTTTGAGCATATTACAGGTAAAACTAGAAACTTTTTTAGAGAATTAGAGTGGTTCTTTAGGGTGTTCCTATGTGAGTGGGCAAAAATAAAGCAGTGTGATATTTCATGTGTTTATTTACCACATATAAAAGGATTGTTGTGTGAGTCCCTCCCCTTGATGCTTTTATTCAGTGAAGGTTTGGGAAATTCGTATGCGACAGTTTCCTGGAGGTAGACACTGTCCTGACATTGGAAGTGAAACCCTGCGGCCCACCCGGTGGCCCCATATCACATATCGTTTTTTAAAGATGACCGTGATGTGTATTAATTATGTCGTAAACGGTGTTTGAAACGACAGCGGCAGGCAAGGCTCATTAGGATATTATCTTGAGTGAGGGAGCAGACAAGCGTCAGGTGGAAATGTAATGATTGGTATTCAGCAACGCAGCACTGGCTTTTAATGCATCTGCAAAGCCAACAGCACATGAATATTCACTGAGCAACTGTTAGCACAGCACTGAGTGTGATTTGCTCCTGCACTTCATTAGGCTAATTGTCCCCCTTCATGGCACCACGGATTCTTCTAACAGTTGACTCAGAACTCAATGAACCAACCCAAACACTTCAAGCGACTGTCGAGTCCAGCCGAGGGGAAACGAGTGGCCTGATGCATGAAAACAAACACAGCAGTAAACTTTACTTGTTAGAAGATACAAGTACTTTAGTGAGACACACGAATGAATCTACTCTATTAGCAGATGCATGCAGCATCCTGCCACTTGCTGTATGCAGCCTCCCATCATGTTACACTCTTTTTCCATAAACAGGCTAAGAAAAGAAATTAATGCCATTTTGATTATGTTTCTGAATCGATCTCAATGTTTAATTTGAAGATTTTGAATTGGAATTAATGGAGCAGGAATTTTAAAAACAGTTCAAATCTTAAATTCATTCTCAAGCTGACGACTTCATGGATAATGCTACTGCACACATGCTTTGAAGGCACTGACCAGTAGTCATCACTTCAGCTAGACATAAAGAAATAAAATCCGTATGAGAATTCACTCCTGAAAGAGCATTCCACTTGCTGAAGGAAAAGGTTCTTTCTCTTTCAACACCCTGTGCCCCTGGGAACCATCTACTCCAATCCAGAAGAGGTACTTCACTCCTTCTGGATTCTTCACAAAATGTGTTTTTGATTTGAAGTGTGTGCCTCTACGAAGCGCATAAAAGTATTCTCCTCTCTAGCAAAAGAACGAACGGATTGCTGAGGGATTATGAGATATAAAACCCAAACAAAGGAATAAAGGAGGATAATCTAGATTACCTACTGCTGAACAAACCCAGCAGCATCTGGCGCATGGCAAAGAATATCGCATCATCATGTAGAGATACAGTATGCATTTCATTTGTTCACATGTGAATTCACATTTTGTAGATGTCACGTTTTATTTTACCTTTGACACAGCGGTGCTGTACGTAATGCTAAGAAACAGCAAGTGAGCATAACCTCCCCTTCATATGTGTCCTGTCGTCAGCACTGTCCTGTTTGAACGCCATACAAAAGGATTTTACTGTTCCCCATAAACAGAATAACTGTGCACAGCTTTGAGGTCAGACTGGAAACTCATCTGGTCTTGTTGGGGCCATTCTTATTCATTGATGCATCACGTAAGCATAATAACTCATAGAGCTAACCACAGTAAACAGCAACTCGGTGATGTCATTCCAGGTTTATGTTTTCATTAGTATTTTCTCTTTGTTATATGTATTTAAATAGTTCATATCCAAATCAGAAATGAGGCCTTTAGGTTTGTCAGTGTGTACAATACCCATATATGTTAATTATGATGAAAAACAATGACTTGCCTTGCATAAAAAACATATTAACTACACTTTTACATTTTAGAAGCTACACATTTCAGTGAAATGTATGCCTCCCTGTCTTTTTTCTTCTTGCTTTGCAGCGCCCAGACATGCTGTAATTTTCTTTTCTACCGATGTTTACCACAGCCTGGATATTATACAGCAGTCGGATTAATCCCGCGCTGCTCAGTGGGGTAAGGATAATGTCATGATTATTTCATCAGTCATCAACTCAGTAGTTAAAAGTAGCAAACGGCAGCAGCAGCAGTGGTTTGCACCGCTCTCCTGCTCCTCTCTCCAGGAACCTGGAAGTAATTCCTCTAAGGAAGCTATCTACCTTACTGCAGAAATGAAAGAAACAAAGGTTTGACAGGGCCCCATATAACTATGTGGTTTTAAGTATTTATAAAAATGCTCAGTGACAAATATCACTGGGTTTGTCAATGTGGAACCAAGACGCATGGTAGAAAAAAGAAAATCTGCAGGCAGGGAAGTAAGAAGGAGAATCAGCTAATAAAATGACTTTTTCATATATTTATTACATATTATAAAAGAAAAGAACAAAATAAATTTTAAGGTGAATACTGTAACATTACTGTACTAATAAGTTGACTGGGATTTACAGAAACCTTTTGAACGGACCTGATTCAATTCAATTCAATTCTTTATACAATTGCTGTGTGGTTATACTGTAGTTGTATGTGTGGAAGGTCACTGATTAATGTGAAGACACGGTGCAGAATAAAGCATTGGTAGTTTTTCTTAGGAAACAAAAACAGGTGAATTTAGTTACATAATCTATTTAAGACTATAAGACAACACAGTCGTGATAATATAATAACCAAATAGTCAAATAAATGCACTCACCTTTAAAACCCCCTGAAATGAATAGAACTAGACCTAGAAACATAAATAAAGCATTCAGACCATCAAATGCATCTTAATGTTACTCAAAGATTACATGTGAAATAAAAACCTGTCTATACACACAGAAAAATAATGGTTCTTAAATGGTTCTTCAGACGCCTCTATGGTTCCTTAAAGAACCATAGCAAGTTAA
>JAUMTR010000006.1:14939301-14963653 GCA_032270685.1 Microctenopoma stevenorrisi
GCATTCCATGCTCCCCCACTAATAAAGAAAAAAGAGGAAATCAATAGTGTGGGAGCATTTCATGCTCCCCCACTAATTAAGCTGAGGTTGTTCAAATGTAGTCATGAGCCCAAACCACAATCTAATGCGGAGTGAAAGGTTCATCAGTTATCAGCTTCAAAAATCACCTGTCAACATTCTAGGTCAGAGCCCAAATCCACATCACGGCGCAGCAGACGCATCTCAGCATCAGCTGTTCCGAGGACACTGTAAATCAGGCCTCTGCGGTTGAAGTGCCAAAAAGAAACCATGAGGCCAGTTTGAAACGTCTTTGATTTATACCTTGTTGCACAGAGCTGTATTTGTTTTTGGCCTGTACTCACTGATAAAAATGGATGGTCAAAATAAAAGAAACCTCTAAGTATAGCAATAAAAATCAAAAGCACAACAAACTATAGGAGGATCATAATGTTTTTGGAGCACTTTGTTGGTGCTTTATGAGCTGCTGACATATAATAAATAATGTTAGTGAACCAGTAGAACAGACCTTTAGTGCTGGTTTTATTCCACGACTGAAAAAAAAGAGTTTGTCTCAACGTGTTTATTTTTAGTCCTGTTAGCAGACATTGATTTTAGCATTTCCTTTCCTAGATGACCCTCCATCATAATGTTGTTCCACTTTGGAAGAAATTGATTTCCATTGGACTTTGTCTTTTGGACTTTGAGTTTTGAGTCTCAGAGAGTTCTTTAGTGTCTTGAGTGAGTGGAGTTGTTTTGTCTCTACACTCTGAATTCACTGGCTTTAGAAAACGGTGATTATGTAACACGGTGAAATACTAACAATGATAAGAGAACATCTATTTGACTGTTCCATACATTTGTTCTCTGAATGATTTTTAAATGTATATGGTGGAAATTGTTGAACTTGTTGAGCATTTTCTGCTCAAAAACATAAGCGAAGGACGAGGCGAGGCAGTGCTGAGCTGTGCCGCACCTCTGCGCCGCACACAACGACTGACGCTGGTAGTTGGCACGTACCCATTGCTGTTTCACTTTATGTCGTCAGTATACGTTTGATTACACGTGCTGACGTTCCACGGCCTGTCTAATATATTTAATGAATGTGTGTGACATATTTAGTCTTTGGGATGGGTCATAAATGTGCAGTGAAAATGCACAGGGTGAGGCAGAAAGTTCCGTGCCCCAGTGATAGGGGGCAGTGCTGAGCACCACAGACACAGGCGCTTACGCAGAGGTCGTGGTTGTGTAACATGTGACAGGTGTAACAGTAAACTCAGTTCAATTTCTGACAGAATGGAAGATTAGGTCTCAGAATTAAAGGCTTTTTCTAAACTTTTTTGCTCAGAGGGAGAAGACCAGCTGTGATCTGCTCCACACAGGTACAAGAAAGTTGACCCGCGCTATCAAAAGCTTTATCAATCGAAACATAAGCTTCTATATCTGTACATCATACTCCTGAGGAGTCGAATAAAACACTGAACAGAGCCACAACTAATACTAAACGATGCTGTCGTCATCGTACAGAAGGCAACAACCACCGAGCCTGACCAACAGAGCGGCTTTCGGTACTTTCGTTTCACCCACAGCATTAAAGCTTTTGTAAATGTGTTGGAACTGGTGTAGCTGAACATTAGAAAGTCTTCTGATCTTTCATGGAAACTGTGGTGTGAAGTTTCAGTTGGTGTGGGTTTGCCACTGCGTGACTCATCGCATCACCATCATCCTCGCAGATGGGTGTGTGCGTGTGTGGGCCTGCATTTGCGTGAGCCCACCGCCACCATTTCCACTCTTTGATCACTAATGCATGAGATGTGACAGCAAGGACAGACAGGGGGGGGTCGTAATATGCACCGAAAGACTGGAGATGTTTGCTCCATCACACGCTCGTGTTGCGTTATGTCTTCATAATGTATTTTCCCCAAAGCTCACAACTGAGTAGCTCGGTAATAACGTTTGACAAGTTGGAGCTGCCGTAGCTGAATCTACTGCAAATATTTATTTAAAAAAAAACGACTTCAATAAAATCACAGTTACCAAAACAAGAAACAGGAAAGTGTGCACATTCCTTGCACATCAAAAGGACGACGCGCTCCCGGGCGTCTCAAGGTTTTTTGTTTCCAACTTTTTAATAGCTGAGAAAACGTCCGACTCTGCTGAGATGGGAGCTGAGTCACTGACACGTGAATCACACTTCACTGCTAACACCCACTATAGTTCTTTTAATGGACTCTTTCAACTGCTTCTCGTTCTATATTAAAAAGGTTTTATCCAAAGTAACTGGACATTATCTCATTCTATAAGTAATTAAATAGATGCAGCACTATAGATTTAAGATTAATAAGGCCAGAATTAAACTTGTTAATGCGGCTGCAACCATTGATTCTATTTATTAACCATTCAATTATGGATTTACTGATGAATTGCATGTTGTATAAATATCTGACCCGAAACAAACAAGAGTTGAGCACAACATTGACATTTTAACAGTAACATTTATGCTGCATCTTATCATTTTTACTTTGACACTTTATGAAATCGCATATTTTATTCTCATTTGCACAGTTTTATGGTCAAACTCCAACTGACGAAAACTACAGCTAAATTCCTAAAGGAAACCACGAAGCAATGACCCAGAAGAAATGCTAAAAATGCTCCGTAGAGCCCTGTGTGGGTTTGTTGTTAGTTATTTGATTCACTGTTGATATGAAAACGTTGATTAATGCTGCTGTAATGATTTAAAACAGTTGTGAAATCTGTGAAACTTAAGGTTACCTGAGGTAAAACAACATCTGCTGGTTCTTTAAACAGCATCCTGTTGCTTCCAGCTGATCTAACTGGAAACATTTTACTATACGAGGATGTCCTTTATTGCCAGGAGGGTGTTGTAGTTCCGTGATTTGAATTTCTAGCACTACTAACACATCACGAAACTTAAAGTCTGGCCCAGTCTGTCTGTGCACATGGGTGTGTGTGTGTGAATGTGTGTCCCTTTGTGTGGATCCCACCCCGCACTAAGCCGTATACTCAGTGCTTCGTTTATACCAATCACTTAGCACATGATGGGTCGACCCCGAAAGGTCACAATACAGCAAGTATCCATGGTGACAGCTTTGTAAGTAGAAAAATGAGCTGGGATCAGAGCTGGAAACTAAACTAAATCAGCGCACAACCTAGTAAACACATAAACACACACACACAATGCTGTGGGGGGGGGGGGAGTTGAACACAAAGGAGGAGAATGAGTGAAGATGGAGCGAGGATAGAGATTTCGATTTTACTAGGATTCTCGATTTTCTATCCCTACTAAGCTGCAGAGAGAACAAAAAACTTTCTGCTCACGCACACAGGTTTCGGTATGGATTTTGGCAGTTGAAAAGATGTGTCAGCGGTTCCCTGAAACCAATCTTATTCCAGAATTATTATTATTATTCCCACAATTATTTTAGTTTTGCGTGATGTCAGCAACTCTGAACATAACAGTGACTGGAGCAGAAGCGAGGCATCGATCTATTAGGGCTCTGGCTACGTGCAGCTGTATGCAGTGGACGATGGCGACACGTGTCTTCACTTCCCATGCACTTTCATTTCTTTGCAGGTAACTGTCAGCAGTTGAACCACAGCTCACCATCGACAATCTAACGCGAGACCATTCTCTCCTCACCCACTGTGGATCACAAGCAATCCTCTCATATTCCCTCCAGGATATTGCCTCTGTGTATGCACAAGAGTGTGCTTTATTGGAGCTCACACAGAAAATACTTTGAACTCAGACCAACAAAATCATCCTACCGTAGCAAGATAGAGGAAACAATGGTCACACGATAGCTTTAAATTATGTCAATGGTGCATCTGAACAGTATGTGTTCTAACAAATATTCATTTTCTTGAGACAGGTGAGAGATTTTTTTTTTTCCGACCGCACCTGCTGTGAAACCTCTGTGAGCCATTTACATCCAACTGAGGGTCCATTACCTGATTCCGTTTCACTCTCTTTCTCCTTTGCATAAAAGAACGAGTGAGCAGGATCAGCGGCTCTGTCTCTCCATCTCTGACTGCCAGGTGAGTGAATCAGCTGTGAAAACAACAGCTGGCTAAACCCTAAAAAAAAAGAAAAAGAAAAGGAGCGAATAACCCAGTGGGGTGTACACAGATAAAACAGAACCGTCATCATACATTATAAACAGAGAGAGCCCTCCCGTTAAAAAAAGAGTTAATAAATTATATGTGCATGGACCCGACCTCATGTTGTGCTGACATCCATTATAAATACACTGGCTTTATTTCACACAATGGTAACGTGTCCTCTCACCCAAATGTATCATTTTACCAAAGTGTAACCTTCGTTGTGTCAGCTGGTGTTACTCGTGCATGACTTTCAAAATATTTTGGCATATAATTATGAACAATTAGACTAAAAGACCAAAAAATATAAGTTGTTGGATTTTTATATATGAATCATTAGCCTAATAACTGTTTATGTTCCATTCATATATAATAATCTACTTTATTGTCATTGATACATTTTGACATATTACAACAAAATTCGGTCTCTGCATTTGACCCATCCCCCCTTGGGGGGAGCAGTGAGCAGCCACAGGCGGCGCTCGGGGAGCTAGCGCTGGGTGTCTCGCTCAGGGACACACCTGGTACGGGGGGGGATAGGCTGGGTGACTCAGCTGGGAATAGATCCTGCTATCTCTGCATCCCACGAGGAGGCGTTTAGATTAGACTTTTTCCTGAAGGTCACTCAGACCTCACATCTGTCCCATACTTGTCAGTACAACATCTCAGCAATGATTTGAGAGACTTTTCTGATTGGCAGAGGTGCAAACAAAAGCCCATTTACATGTTACATAACATCAAAGCCCATAAAACAGTAGCATCCAGTTATCACCCAGTTCGTTCTCAGGCATTTTGAAACAGTACAGCTTTTAATAGCAAGTACGCAGGAAGTCTGTATTTGGCAAGAAAGTTTCCAGAAAATGTCCACAGTGCAACAGTCATAACCAACTATTGACACATCAAACACATACAGTAATTAGCTCTGAGTTAGCATGCTGGCTGGTATGTGTGTCGCCACACAGCCAGAACCCAACGGTTAGTTTCATTTTCACATAGTCAGGCAGGTGCTGTAAAACTGTTCACCCCCCCGATCGACCATCCACCCACCCACCAGCCCACCACCAAGAAAAAAAACATTAACCGTCAGTAGACACAGAGGTATTATCACTTCATCAGAGTTTTCATCCACTCATGAACTTCGTAGTTGTTATCAAACAGCATCTCTGTCTCTGTTTATTGGATCTTGGCAGGAGTTGCTGTGAGATTTGCAGCTGCGTGGTTTCTTACTTTCTTTCTTTCTTCCAGAGGTGACTCGCGCTAATTTCACACTACGAGCATTTTACAAAAAGGTGAAACAGGTGCAAACAGGTCACTCGAGGTTCCATCGCTCCATTCATTGCTGATCATGTGGAGTTTTGAGACAGGATATACCCATATATCACTTTACCTACGCTATATTAAACCAGCACATCTGTTATCGGCCTCTCATTTTAGACTTCATTTATGTTTGTCACATGAATTCTTGTCTTACACCAAACAGTAGATAAGCAGCGACCTGCAAACATGTAATTAGACCTCTACCTTGTGAAACATGATTTTCTTTCTGCAGCAGATACTTTAATTGGTGCCCACACTTTCAGAGACAGAGTGTTAATGTGATGGTTTTATTACCAGTGCAGTTCACAGAAAAATAAAAAGAGAAGAAGATCTATCAACTGCTCCGGGGCTATTAGCGTGAGTACATTCTTCAGGGCTATTAAGGGTTGTATCACGCTGATCCTGTTGAAGCAAGTATAGGCAGATAACCTATGGGGTTTTTTTTTTGCCCCACACATTCAGTAAGAAAAAAGTTCAGTAAAGAAATTTCTTGCCATTTCTATTTTATTGTCTTTCTCTATTAACTTTTTTGCTTTTAGTTTTGCCCGTGTGACAGATCTGTGAGTCATCGTGAGTAAATAAAGGCGAGATTATAAATGTTACGCTGAAGCACTGATCTTAAACAAGATCCTTTGGGGAGACAGTACAGGCGAACAGTGAAGTCCCCTATTCACGTTGACTGTTTTGAATGTACGGCACCAGTGGCAGTTGACTGTTTTTCCCCTCCGGATGTTTATAATAGTGCAGTAAACGTACCAAACTAATTCTTATCAAATGTGTTTACCTGCTTATACAGTTAATGGTCTGTCTCGTCTCCCTCTGGGTGTTTTTGTGCAACTCCTGTGTTACATTTGCCTGTTGTTGCTTAAATTGTTGCTGGGTTTAAAAATGTGTGGGTTAGATGCCGGCAGAAACTGGAGCTAAGTGCAAGCAGTGAGCTAGCGGGTGGTTTTAATCTTCCAGAATTTTCTGTACAGACAATGAGGCGCGCACACACACACATAAACACACATGCACAAACTTGCACAGTGTCACGCAATTCGAGACATTTCTGTTCTAATGTAAGCTATGCAGCAACCCAAACACAGTTTTCTGGTTTATGAGCAGAATAAGAACAGTCTGTCCCAGTCTGTCTTTTTTAAAAGGCTCATTACCAGAGCTCCTCTTGACTTCAGCTGACATACCAGCAGCAGCAGGTTTTGTCTGTCGCTGTTACTGGTAGAATTCAGGGCGCGCGGAGAGTGAAACCCATGGTTCTTTCCACCGGTTACTGTCTACTCCGTCTCTTTCTTTTTCCTTGTATAGTCATTCAGATTGAAAGTTGTGCATGAGGAATGTAAAGTGTGTGTCATGATAATTCAGTTGAAGAGCAAGTTCACGGCTCTTTCTTGTTTTGATAATAGGAAGTCTATATGTCAATGTCAAAATTCAGTTAAAAGTGCAAACATGTCAGAGCCCGTGGATATTATTCCATCTTTAAAATGCTAGATATGCAGCTAGATCACCTGGAAAATAAATATATAAAGTCGATATTTGCACCTTTCTAATTTGTCTGATGTATTTTTTGCATATGCAGAAAGAACTATAAGGGCAGAACATATTTGAACCCCTAACAAAGAAATGATCAGTCTCTAATTTCAAAGGTGGGTTTATTTGAACAGTCAGAAATTCATTTGCATTTTCGTGAATGAAATACGTATTTGATCTCCTACCAACCTTGCTGTCCTGAATATGCTTCAGGCTTTCATATTCTAACTGAACCCGTCACGAGGAACTCAGAGTTTTGCGTGCACACGAAAACAAAACGTTGGCCTGCCAGCTGTGCCAGCACTTGTGAGCTAATTGCTGCCTTGTAGGTTTTAGCTCGACTAAACCTCTCTTTCGCTGCTAATAGATCATATTACTTTGTGAACTATTGAATCCAAAGGTCAGTGTAGTCAGTTCACTTGAAGCTCAGCTTTATGTTTGTGTGCACAGCAGATACTGAGATTAAAGATTACAATCGTTTTTTACACGAATCATCGTAAATCATTTCTTTTGCAAATCGTTTTTAGGATTTCTTTTTCACTCTATGAGATAGATAGCATGGCAGTGATAGAGGCAGGCAGGAAACATAGGGAGAAAAAGGGTGTGTCACTCAACACAGGTCTCCAGCCAGACTAGAAACAGGGATGTTAGATTTACATGCCAACAGCAAAACTAAGCAATGAATGAGACAGAATAAAGTTAGACAAGTTCTCACTTTCTTTTTTTACTGAATACCATGAAGCTACTTACGCTAAATTATCAATAACTTAATGGTGAGGTAACTAATAAGGTAACCTAAGCTCAGTGTGTTTCTGTGTAAAATCTAAAGTGCAGCATCTAATTTATGCCGGTTCAACCGGGTCATCGTAGTACAATACCTTTCCAATTAATAATTAACACATTTTAATAGCACAGTGCATTCTGAAGTCACTGTGAAATCCCAAAGCTTTTATTTCATTCTCCAGTCATGCTCGTTGTTTGTATGCTGAATAGGTTGTGGTTTCAATAATTTACCACACAAAGGTGCTCCTTTACTTTACTTTACTTTACTTTGCTTGGCAGACGCTTTTATCCAAAGCGACTTACAAGAAGAAGACACCAGCAATTCCATTCAGTTCTCGCAAAAGCTGAAATACTACAACAAAGCACCCTGATAAGGCCTAACTCGTCAAGACAAAAACATGCATATGTTTTGTATATTGCTAGACAACGTAATAAGTGTGTTAGACTCACTTGAAGTACTCCTCCTCCCACTGTGATCGTCAGCCCGGGCAGGATTGGTTGAAAGGGGACCAAGGATGGTCACTTCTGGCTGTAAAAGGTGACTCTGAAAGTCATATTCTGCTCATGCTGCTCGGTACATGCTCCTCAGCATCTAGCGATTAGAAACACTATGAAACTATACTATAAAATGTAATACGCACAACATTATTGAACCGGTTTGGAGTCTGTGGTACTGGTTTCAGATCAATCAGTCAGTACCACATGAAGAAAAAACCCAGAGAGTTGAATATACGTGTGTATGTACATCTTCTGTCCCTGAAGTAAAGAGAAGTAAAAGTACAAACGAGAAAAAAAGGAAATGCCCAGAGTAAAGTATTTTGAACACTATTTCTTAAGTACAGGACTTGAGTAATCATTCTTAGTGACAAGACTGGTTAAAATAACTTTTCTTGAAATACATTTCCCATGATTATCTGAACTCTGAGACACTGTTGTATTTTCCCAGATTTCACCACACCCATCTTGCATAATAGTAATTTCAGATTTGTTAGATAAAAACCTGCTGAAGGCACGGAGGTGTGTTCGTAAGCACTTCGGCACTTACATGTCACATCAATGCACCTGTTGTACGGCAAGGAAGGACGAAGAGCCAAGTGCCATTCAGGAAACTGTAAGTTATCATCCAGACCTCCTGTCTAGGCTGATGGCACAGTTTCTCTTCAGGCCAATAAATCAGCTGGATATGAATAAATATGTAAAGGATATGTGTAACCACATCTAGAAACTCGAGGAAGTATACTGTGACTTGGGATCGGCTGCCAGTGATCCTACTTTTGTGTAAGCGCTTTATTAGTTCTATTCCAACGCCTGTGTAAATTTGGCTGTTCACGTTTCAGTTCATTCTTACATCAGACCTGCGGCTGACAGTGTATCATCGCCCATAAATAAGAGCTGTGCCATTCTCAGAAGGTTTCGATTATTTTGGGGTCAATGGGTTCCAGACATTTCCCGTCAGGATGGAGGTTTCTTTGGATGATCCCCTGACTAGTGGCGTCTGATTCTGGGCTGGGCAGCAAACATGCACACGCTCACACACCCACACATCACATCGCAGCTTGATTGCAGTCTGTCTAGAAATCCTTACTAGCAGTGTCACTTTTTCCATTAGCTGTTGCCTACTGTCTAGCACAGCTTTCCCTCTCTGTCGAAGAAGAAATATTAAAGGGTGTGATGAGGCCATTAGTGTTTTTTTTTTTTAAATGAATCTTTCCTTCCTTTCTCCACTTCCCCCTTATGAGAAATTCTTCCTTCCTCACTGTACGTTCTGGTCAAAGTCTGATGTAATGTATAGTTGTGCAAATTCTATGGGTGTACAAGTAGTAGTAGTAGTTGATTGATTCTTTTTCCTAACTTTGTTTTTACTTTAGTCACATTTGTTTTGCTGGAATGCCCTAATCACATTCACTCACTCGCACATACTTTACACTACACCTAGAAGTTGACTACTACAACCACAGACTTTTGCAGAGGTGGGGTTAAGAGTTCAGAGTTCAGGTCTTGTCCCAGCCAGATTCAACCTTCCATCCACAGGCTGCTTCTCTAGCATTTAGGCTGCCACTGATCTTTGCGCTGACAATTAAAGGGACAGTGGTCCAATTAAAAACACAGTATGAATCTTCATTCCTAAAATTAATCTAAACAGTATGATGCAACATAACACCATTCTTGTGCATGACACAGGACATTACAGTAAGTACACCAACAAGAAGTATACTGGTATTTTATAATACTACAACATTTATCTTAGAGAAAGCATTTATGTAAAAGAAAAGAGGGGCCAACAGGTTGCGTCTCAATACTCACTGTGCACAGCCCTGCATCCAATTGCAACTCAGAGCTGGGCCAAAAGGCCTGTGGCCTCATCAGTAGCTTGTTCACTGGACAACGTTTGGCAAGCAGGCAGCCCACGGGGTTAGAGATTTTGGCAAGTGGAGCAGTAAAAACAAATCTGACTCCGGCCTCTAACATGATGCACTCGTCTACTCTCTTTTACTCAATTTACCTCCATTAACACCGGCTAAACAAGAGGCTTGGAAATGTGCTTCCTCAGATTGTTTGAGAATCAGGATCAGCTTCAAACCGCAGCATCTTCTTTACAGGCTCTTGCCCACGTCTCTGTACACTCACCTTCTCTCAGTTTAACGTGTCTGAATCAAACTAACTGTTGAAATGAACAATGATAAATACAAATGTAGGAACAATAAAAAAAAAACAATTTTCTGCTACCAGCAGGGAGCTGGTGCAATATAGGTGATTTGTTCGGTGCTCGACATGCCAAAACAAACAAACTTTGTGTTCTAGAAGAGATAACGTCAGACATCACAGAGCCAGAATAAAAAGCCTGAAGACAGCCACATGGCCAGACACCACCGGGAAACCATGCCAGTGATTTGAATGAACTGACCTTTCAACTGTGGCTCTTACCTGTTATTCAGTCAACAACGCACTGTGGTCTTGTGTATACTGTATGCGTGGGTGTACAGCACGTACCTCCACATGGATCGAGTCGAAAGTTGAATTTAGGGTTTTTATTTTTTTCAAAGGCCCAAACTGTGGCCTTTATTAGCAATCTATCAACACATACGAGTGCATGTTACTCAATGAATATTCACGAGTAGTCCCTGGCACAGCAGCACGTTCCCTGAAGCCGGCGGAACCTGCACGCGGTGAGTGCGCTGCATCACAGATTCTGTTACCTCCATGCTTCAACCACCAATTCCCAGTTGAACACACACGCGCACAGAGCACCACATGTCCTGTGTTTTTAATACTTATTTGTTAAATAGGATCACCCGTTTTTACCGAGCGTTAAAAACTCGCAGTGTTCCCTGTGATGTTTTGAGAACAGTGTGGTTTTCTTGGGCCCTGGGGAGATTCTGCCTCCCTCCAGCCACACTCGCGCCTAATGAAACATCCGCATGCACAGGACACACTCCTGCTCTTTCTAATGAATTAACTCGCATGGAGGGCCACACCTGCACCCGCCCCCTTCCCTTTTCCTTTTCCGCTCTTCTTCTTGTCCTGGCTGTTGGTTTTGCGTCTGCTTCTTTTCTCGCAGGTGGAACAGCAGGGGTGTCTGCGCCTGCCTGCACAGCCTGGACTGTCCCCTTTCCTCCGCTCTCTTTGCCTTCCTCTTTACCCGGGGTCAACTCTGCTGAGCTCAGAACTCAGATTGGTTGTTGTTCTGCTCCACTGAAGTGCCATTAGAAAATAATTTATTAAAGTACCTAAGAACTTGTCTGGAGGAACTGAACAACAGAACTGCATATTGGCGTTTTAGTAACTGAAATGTCACTTATGAGTTTGTGTAGTACTCAAGTAGGTTAAAATTTGAAATTTAAGCGACCCTAAAGATAATATCTAAACTAGTGAAGCAAGGTCTGTTGGTCTCATGTATTTCAGTTCATTTTGTATTACTGAAACAAACACTGATTAAATGATAGTTATGAATAATGTTCCATCCTAATATGCAGGTTTTTCGTGTTTGATTACTTTGGAAATGTTTTATTTTGGGGTTAACAGCTGCTGCCAGACAAATAAAAGTGATCTAAATCCGATCTGTTACTAAACTTTGAGAGAAATGATTAAGCAACAGCAAAATGCAGTTGACATTTTTGTTTATTAAGTGAAAGAACACATATTTGTCAGCTTTGACATTAAATAAAAATCAGATATTATGCTCTAATTTGTACTGTAGAATAATTTCACAGTTTTCTTTACAGTTTTCTGAGGTGTTTCTAATGGTTGGTTGATGCATTCTGTAGATTACGTGCTATGAATGTTGTTCATTTGCAGTTAGCATTAACAGCTACTTCAAATAATCACTTTTTCTCCTGTGGACTTGTTGAAATACAGGACGAGATTACTGGCTGCACAGGGTTTTTGTAAAGTGTTAAGGGAAATTATAGCTGCGAGTTTATTTGCATGAGGTAGAACATGTAGTAGTCTAATGACTTCTATATGCTAATCACTTAGTGTGTTGGAGTGTTTTATGTTGGTATCATCTGAAAGGTGCTGCCTGTCTGCTTCACTTTATCTCATCCAAAAACACCAAGCCCCTTAAGCCAGGGCCCCTCAGACAGAAATCACATTGACCTCTTATGTAGGGGATTGTAAACCAGTATGAATCAGGTCTAGGCTGAAAGCTCCCAGAGTGCTGCTGCCTATCGACCATCTTTCGACCCCTCGCTCTCTGCCACAGAAAAAAGCTGTTCAATTTTAGCTCTGCTGTGACGATTAATGTCCTTAATCTGAATGTCGTTGAAGAAAGTTTGTATGGAGGCTGTTCTTGTTTATGACATTTACATTTGTGTGAAGGGATGTGATGTAAATCTGCACTGGTTGTGTTTCCAGTATTTGATCAGTTGCTGCGGCCAAAATGAATGCCTGGGGTATAATTTGCCTATCAGGAAGCCTGGATGAATGGAACTGAAAGGATAAGGTTTCAAAACAGATTAAGCTCATGTTTCTTGGTTACATGTAGGAGCTGCTGCCCCTTGTCAGCTGTCTGCTTTGATATAGATTGCTTCTATCAGGATATCATCAGACACTTGACCCCAACATGACCTCAGACCTCAAACTGCAGCTGAACTTTGGGGGCGTAAAGCTGCGCGCTGCTTGTTTTGGTTGCTGCAGAGGCTGGAGCACAACTTAAAGCCACCACCAGGCTCGAAGGACACACGCTTTGACAGATGCCCCAGCAGGTCGGCGGGGAAAGGGGCGTTCACCGGCAAGTGTCAAACCGAGAGCCGCGTCAAGGTGCCGCAAGTGACGGGAAGCTGAGCGGGTCTGCGCTGGAATAAAATAATAAACGCTCAGCTTGCAAAAACGTAGATGGACTGCAAGATCGAGCTGATATGTCTCCCGTGGCGATATTTGTTCATACGTGCGGCCTAATTTGAAGTTTTCCATGCGTTATAGTGACTCCAGCGCAAACGGAGCTTTTATTCTGAAAGGACGGGGCGGAGGCGCTCCTCGTGTTCCAGCTCCTTTGACAGCGCTCCGCTCACTGTCCGCCCTGCCCTCCCCGAGTTTGCAGTTGGAGTGCGCCAGGGCAGCGCAGCGCAGCGCGGCTGAATTCTACATCTTTAACTCGCTGCGTTAATGGCGCAACAGCAGAGCGATGTGCCGCAGACTCGTCGAGCCGCTGTGGATTCGCCGTGAGATCGCGAGCGACTGACGGAGCGTTCACTTTTTTTTCCCAGGCTGCCGGCGAAGCGGCGCAGACGGCGGCTCGGCAGCTCCGGCGGGGTCAGCGACGTCGTTGACCAGAGTTATAAAACAGTTGGTGTCGCGAAGAACATTGGCTTGTGGCCGCCGCACGGGGAGACAGACGGCGTCAAATCCAGCGGACATTTCACCACGCGACGTTACTTCGAGGAAGGGTTGCGGCTGCGGAGCTCTGCGGAGCGGACGCTGCGCTATTTCTCCGAGGTTTCTCTCACTGGGACCTACTGGAGATGACTTAGACGGTGGAGCGCGTTCTTCTCCCCCCTACTACAGGTACCTACACATTTCAACCACGTCAGTTTATGTCGCTGTAGAAACACAGAGAGAGGGGGGGGGAGGGGGGGCGGGTAAAGAAATAGTTCCTCCGAGGTAGGCCGACAGCGCGCGTCCCCGGCGCTGCGTTGCGGGCGCTCTGACAGCACTGCGCCGCTATCGCCGCCGCTCGGGGGGAAGCGTTTTGGTGTCAGGAAGGGAAAGTGTTGCACAAACTTCGAGAGCCCTGCGGCTTATCGCTGCTCTCCGGCTGCGTGGACTCGCGATCGGCGCAGTTTGCCGCGCCAGTCAACAGGTTGCACTAATCCCGCAGTGTTACGATGCGTTGTTCAGCGGGAAAAGGGCAGAGTGGAAAGAAACTTTTTAACTAACACACACACACGATGCCGCATCCGCTGCTTCTGTCTGGGAAGCCTGTGCGTCTCATGGTCTAAATGCAGCAGTTGGCTCGCGTGGGCGTGGAAAAGTGGTCAAACCCACCGTAGGCGCAAAATTAAAGTCCTTCTCGCTCATATAGAAAGTACAAATCCTTCTTCACACCTGCAGAGACCTCAGACCTTACGTCAGGCGCCACGGTGCAGTCAGTGCGTGCAGAGGTTGCTCCGCGAACAGCTGGCCGCGCGTGGGGCGAGGTATTAGAAGGCGAAGGTCCGCGTGCACACCTCAAGGAGCGACTCGGCCATGCGTTATTTCAAGGTAACATTTATTATTTAAAACATTTCATGCGTTCACAAAGTTCTCGGTGCGCGCGTGTGTGTGTGCGCGCGCGCGCGCACATTTGTATCGATTCAGTGGCGCTGATGCAGAAGCTTGCTCGGTCCAGTCGTTCTGCACCTTCCAGATGTGGCAGCTGTCACCGTGAATGATCCACTGACGAACCAGTCAGAGGGAATGACTTCGTGTTTTATTCGTTTTAATCCAGGGTTTGCTCTGATTAGCATTTCTTAGTGAAATGTGACTGCTGCAGATGCGCTGAGAACAACAGTAGGTTCATCTCTTCCGAGAAAAACACGTGTATGTGGCGCTGCCTGCAACACAAGTTATGTCTGGACATGTTTTGCCCTTCCTAAAACGAGATGAATCAAGCGACATGTATATTGTTCTTCTCTTGGAAATAAAGAATATAAACAAAAGACTGTAGGCAGAGGAATATAGTAGTGAACCGAGCCAACATTTTTTTAATGCAGATGTTTGAGGAGACAGGATCAGTGTTCACTAAGCTTTCAGATAGTTGTTTTCCTTCCGGATGAGCTTCATCTGTAGACTAACTGTGTCTCCTCTCTCTCTCACTCCGCGTGTGTCATGCCCTCCCTCACTCACACCCACTGACCTGTCAGGATAAAGAAATGGATCGCAGTGGACTGAAGCGCAACGGTAATCGAGCCGACAGCCTGACATTTGTGGAGACGGGAGCTGGAGTAGGCCGAGATACGTGTGACATAGCTGGTTCCCTGCTCCAGTCGGCAATGCACCTGCCCGGCACTGGGTCTCTGACCCAGTCCACAGTGGCCCCGAATGGACGGGGTGGAATCAAAGACCAAGCAGAGTTCGCAGGCCTCTTTGAGCCCCCTCAGACTCATGGCCTGTGTGAGGGGCTGGACACGAAGGAGGGTAAAATCAGCCGAATGCAGAAACGACACCAGGATATCAGTCTTTTCAACATGGAGGACAATTTGTGTCTTTCTGATCTTGACCACTTGTCCACCTCTGTTATTAACACCTCAGCCAGCTCAGTCCTGGGCAACCTCCCCCTGCCTGATCTTTTCCCCCAGAACATCAAGCAGGAGGCAAACATGTCCATGGATAAGGACTTGGGAACTTACTGCGGACACCCAGGCACTGGACCATGTGATTTGGATAGCAACAGCTGCCGCCTGATTGAGGAAACAGAGATTTGGCAGGATCTGGACCTCCCTAGCTCTCTACCAGAAATCAGTGATTTCGAGCTGGATTCAGAAGTGGCACACTTGGATACCATCCTACACGACGCAAGCGGTGGTTGCAGTGATCCCGATAGCGGGTTGCTAAAGGAAACAAAATCTGCGGTTGGTAACGGAGGCAACCGCGCCAATGTGAATGGCACGGATCCACAGCACCACCCCATGCACCACCTGCATCACCAGCAGCATGCGCTGCAGCACCAGCAGCACCAGCTTCACCATCAGCATCAACAGGCTCCATCAGTTCTCTCCCGCGTTACGATCAAGGAGGAGAAAGATCCCGACGACTCGTTCATCCACATCCGCACTCCTGGTGTGGTCAAACAGGAGAAGCAGGACAATGCTGGCTTCTGCCAGGCGCAGTGTCTCCAGGGCAGCATGAGCTCTCTCCAGGGAGGGGGCCACATGTCTTCGTCTGCTTTCCAATACAGAGCGAATACGTCCTCCAGGGTGGATCTACAAGACCAGAAACCTTTTGACATATTTTCAGGCCTGCCTTCCATAGCGGATAGTTGGAGCGGGGAGAGCAGGCACAGAGACTGGTCCGCAATGCACAGGGGCAGCGACGGACTCCCCTCTGCTCCAGCCTCCTCTGCTTTCTCTGTCAACTTCTCCAGGTAGGTTTCTTAAAAGCTCGCAGATTCAGTTTGTAAAAATGAAACTACCTTCAGATCAGGAAGATTAACTCCTGTATGTGACATCACTCGACTCGCATTTTTCCTTTTTTAAAGCACAAGTGTATCTGTTGCAGAGTCACTGAAATCAAATCATGTGTGGAGTGATGTATTAGGGTACCTCAGTCTCCCACAGGCCCCGTGAGGTGCGCATATAGGATGCAGAGGCACAACAGAAACATAACTTCAGTCAGCCAGGGGTGCTCGGGTGGTATTAATATTTACTTCTTCTTTTTTACTCCTTTTTTTTTGGCGTGCAGTGCTAGCACCCCTGGAGTGGAGGAAAGGCGGCGCTTATCACCTTCAGTAGGCAGGCACAGCGGGGCACACGTTGCTTCATTCCCCTCACATCCGGTCACATTTTAGGAAACCATGATTAATGAGAAGGTCTTCGCTTTTTTGGGTAACTCGCTTAGTTACTTGTCAGTACATGCAAAAAAAACCCAACCTAACGCACCAACCTCCTGGTTTCCTTTCTAAAACTACTCCTTCTACACTGTAGCTCAGAGTTACAATTGAGAAAACAAAGATATGTCGATTTCTTGTGGCAGCAGTTTGGTCGTGGCTTATGCGAGGGCGGTGAGTCCTGTGAGAAAGTCCATGTGCTTTTTTGTGGGTGAGCAGATCCCAACAGGATGTTTGACTAATATGGGGTAATACTGTGAATCGCCCTCATGACTCCACTGAGTGTCGGTGTTTCGTTCGGGCTGCTTTGCAAACTAGCCACGGATGTGCAGCACACGTATGTTAGCTACTCTTATGTCCATGCTGCCGTGTTGATGCGCCACTAGCGTGTTGTGCTGCCGACCGGTTGAATGTGTGGGAAAGCGTCGTTGCCATGGCTCGTATGTGTGAACACTGCCGCACACCACTGCTCTGTAAGGCCTCGACAGTACAACGCGTATGTTCTCACAGTATTCGGTTTTTAATTTTACATCTAGTTTCTTCTTTGTTTGCCTAAAGGTGTCTTCTGCTGCTGCTCGATCTTTTATACTTTTTGCTCCCTAAGGAAAGCTTTTATTTTGGGCAGTAACCTTTAGAGTCGAAGCAAGAGAATATTTCACACTTATGAAAATGCTGTTGGTTCGATCTCTACGTGGTAATAATTGTGTCTGCGTCTCTCTGCGCAGACTGTTTTGTTCACACCAGTTCTAGACGGGATTGCTGTTCTACACATGTTCACGGGGCCTATTGCCTGGTCGCAGCTGGAGTGGACTGAACCGTTGCTGTATTTCATGCTGTATTTCATCAAGCTCAGCTAGCTGTGTGAGAATTTTCAGCATAGTTGGAATGCAGTCATGGTTCTTGGCTCAGGGCTCTTGTTATATAACCGATCATCAAATAGACAAATGGTACTTTATGCCCAGGATGAAATGGGAAATAAACATTTTTTCAAAAAATTTCAAATCCTAACATTATTTCCTAACATTTGATATGCAGTTAATCAGCTTGTGCTTTTATTTAATAGTTACTGCATCACATGCTTTCTACGTCCTGCAGATAACTCAACTCGACGGCGAATTGCTGGTGATAATCTTTTCATCTCTGTGCAAGTCTCATTATACAATGTTCTCAGACACAAGGGTTAAAAAGCTGATAAAACTCCTCTCTGTTGCTGCGCTTCATGCATCAGTGTGGGCCAGAGCACAGCAGCAGATAGCAAGACAGACAGACAGACTGTGTGTGTGTGTGTGTGTGTGTGTGTGTGCGTGCGCGTGCGTGCGCACACAGCGAGGCCACGTGTACAGATCTGATCTGGTGTGCTGCTGCTCTCTCTCTCTCTCTTTAAACTGTCACTTAGTCACTTCTTTCTTCTCACCTTTTCACCTCTGTTTACATGAAGATGTCATGCAAGCACACACACACACACACCCTCACTCATACGAGAGCAGTGTGCTGTTTGTGGAAGTCAAAGCAGACACTCTTATATATCATGTGCACATGCATCCTTTCTAAACAGAAACTCTGCCTTTGTTTAAAATAAGTGCTTGTTGCCATATTATTTTGCTAATGCGTAATAAAATAGCTGAAAGTTTCTAATAGACTTAAGTTGACTGAAACTGATACTGGTGATAATAATGTGGTGGTTCAACAGTGCGGGCTTTTTTTAGAAAATCCTTTATTTACACTACTAAGCCTGTCGGTTGTTTGCTGTGTTAAAGGTGCAAAGAACAAGCTCTCATTTAGAACTTTAAACTTAAACAAATTGGATCCTCTCAACATGTGAGATAATGTAAGGTACCACAACAGAAAAAACTTCTTAAACTAAACGTTGTACACACTGGTCACAGTACAAAAACAGTACCTTCTTGTTTGAAATTTGAATATTACACAAAATAAAGTAATTGCCCCTAAACTCGATAACTTGTCGTGCTTGCCTTGGCGGGAACAACTGCGATCAAGCATCCGAGGTAACTGGCAACGGAAGAATTCTGACCCACTCCTCTTTGCAGACTGATTTTACGTCAGTGTATCTGCACCGCACGCACTGCCTGTTGAAGATGTGTGCGTGCGTTTATCAGAAAGAGGGCAAATACCTTTCCACAGCCCCGCGTATAAACAGTACACTGTATAAACTGTATAAAGGGAAATTCAAAGCCCCACTATATGTTCTTACAGTCATTTCGCAGCATCAAAGGCAGACGAAACAAAGCAAAGCTGAAGTAGGTCAGAATCATGTCTGTTGACTCAGTTTCCTGAACTTGTAATCACTTAAGATTATGCCAACCTCAATTTGCACAGTTTGTTTGCCTTTCGGTTACTTAATGGGCTCGCTGATAACGTTTGCCGTGGGGGAGGCCAAGGCTTCGTCCACGGTAGTGTTTAAAACTCTGCCATGCAGTCACTTTATAGCACATGTCCCTCGTCCTCCACCGGTTGCCGACGCTGACGGATTTTTGTGACAGGACACAAATATCCAGTGTTTTTTTGAGTTACTGTATCAGAATCAGCTCTGCCGGCCCAGTATGTTTCTTGGAATTTGACTCCTGGAGTGAAGAAATCTGACTCTGAAGCTTCCTGATCGCTTTGTAAAGACTGTATCTTTGTTGGCCCCTAAAGGCTTGTGTAAAGGCAGACGTGTCAGTGGACATCAGGGAAGACAACATGACAAGAAGCTCTTTCATTGACGCTGCATTCTCCCTGTTCTCCAACCGCCCACCCACCCCTCTCCACATCCTCCTCTACCGAGCCTTTGAAGTAGGCATCGGATCACGTCAGTGCAGCGAGCCAAAGCTTCAATCCTAACAGCCAAGCTGTTTCTTTTTTAAGGCTGTTGGGATGACTGCTGACTTGTTTACCCTGGTGTTAGGTGTTGAACACACCCAAGGCCTGTTTAACAAGCCACATGATGGATTTAACCTTTGGCAAATTTTTCTGATTTTCCACTGCCTGTAACTCACACGCACAGAGACGGTTCATTGTGTTAACAATTTTTCTAATCAAGTGTTTAGTTTAATTGACTTCGTAGGTAATTCAACAATTTCCACGCTCGCCTGTGACGTTCTCATAGTTTTCTTTTGTATTATTATTCTGTTCACACGTTGTATTTATAATATATAAATAAATATAAATATAGCCCTATTCGATCTGACTCACTGAGCTTCATAAATAGACGATTAGATTATTATGTTTGCAAACAACTCAATTAGGAAACAGGAAGTGTTGAGTCTAGTGACTCTAGTGGCTCAGGTCATTGTCCCCTCCGTTCTGTTTTGAATTACTAAGTTCTGATTAGCTGTGTTGTTTTTATTACGTTGATACTTGACTCTGAAATTGAGTGATTTACCTAAAATCACAGCACTCATTTATCCGTAGTTGATCGGTTTATCCACACTCTGCATGGTTTGGTTCATAATTTATTAATATCTAAAACCATACATTATAAATATAAGTCTGGTATAAACCGTTCAGCTATTACAGCCTTTTTTCAGAAAGCCCTCTGGATTGGAGGGTGAAACGTTCATCCTGCTTCTTTTATCTGCAGTCAGGTCCTTTTTAAACACATGGCAGTAACATGGCGTTTCATTGGCAGCCATACACGCCTATGACATAACACTGCCTCTACCAGATCGTGTGCTATGAGCTGGATCAGGAGCTGTTCCTTTCCTCTCCATACTTTTCTCTTGCCATCATTCTGATGCAAATTACCAGCATTTGTGTTTATATGCATAAAGGCAGCTGTTTCTAGCATTGCAACATAACTTATATGTGCAATGCTATCTGCATGAGATGTGAAAGGTTTGCACAAGGTTTAGTGATTTTCCTTAGCACTGTATTAAAGTCAAATAAATAGGCACAAAAACAAGAAGACGTTTTTCACACGTCTTTGTGACACTAGTGCAGAGAAGAAGGGGAAACTCCCAGTAAGAACTCAGATATTACAAACAGGTCTTCATAAGCACTGCGTTTCTCCGCAAGTGCCGTATATTCTCTGATACGTCGCGACTTGTTTTCTGATCGATGAGTCAAGTTGGTGGAATTTCCTGCCTTAGCGTCTTTCCAGTTTAGCCCATCGCTGTAAAAACCCTCAGAGCAGTTGGGCACCGGGCCATTTTGTGTTTTTCTGTTCTCTTTACTGTCGGTTTGTTTTTCAGTCTGCTTGCTTTCCAAACTGTGAGACATTTTGTTGTTCTGCATGTGTCTGCGCGTGGGTCGTCATCGCTTCACCTCTCTCTCTCTGTCTGTCTCTCTTCTAATACAGATGCAATCAATTTATTCTGTCCTCTCCGAGTCAGCAAGAAGGGGAATGCCCTTAATCTCTACAAGAAATGTGCCTGTCTCTTTCCTTTTGCATGTTAACTAAGACTCTTTCAATTAGACGGCAAATAAGAAATGTTGGTGCTAGTTCATGATCCACAAAAATCTATTCCAAGTGATTTTATTGATTAAGTGAAATGAAAATTTGAACCCACTGTACTTGACTTCAGGGAGGAGTTTTGATAAGGAATAGCAAACTTTTTTGCTCCACTGTTGGGTTAATTTTCAAGAAACAAGAGAGAGAAGTTTTCTCTCAACCTGATACCGTCACTGTCAGTAGGGTAGCAGAGTAACCCGGGAGACCACAGACCCTATCCAACCTGTTCAAGTTTGAGAAACCTAATAAATCCCTCTGTACCCAGAGCTGCAGTTCATTTCATTTGCTATTGGTCAGTTAATTATAGCTAATAACAACAACAACATCCTCAGAGCCATTGTTCCAGCTGGACGAGGAGTCAAGAGCTGATGATGTTTTTTTAAATCATGTCAAATATGATGTTTGTATTGCTGTAGCATATATATGTGCTGAGCTGGTGGAAAATGGCAGTTTTTCCGAGCTCAGCCCTTTTTACAGTGCTACGAATGGTAAAGCTGACAATCCACTGGCACCTGACCAAGCCCCCACCCCCCCCCCCCCCAGCTGCTCTTTAAACTAACAGGTGTAATCATATGATCCATTGCAGCTGGTCTGAGGAAGAAAATTAAAATAATAAATTTGCCTTGGTCAAAATATGAATAACAGGATTCATTATGGGTCTGGCCTTAATTTTCCCTGATGACCCACTTCTCATTGAATGTTTGTTGAACTATGGCCCCACCCTGAAATCAAGCTTGATGTTTAAATGAAATACACTGCTTTCAAAAACGTATAGAACAACACTGAACGTTATTTTGCTAGACTTTTTGTTTCCTTTCAGACTTTTATTTTGAAAAAAACTTTTATGGGACTTTCATCCGTCTAGTTTAATGGCAGGAAATGTACATCCATGTTTTTCCAGTATAGTTTTAAAATTCCTGAAAATCTGAATTGTTCCTCTAGAATTAGGACTTCTTAAATTGTCACTATAGGTTTAATTTGGTTTGATTTATTGAATTAAACTGCCTTACGCAGACCAGTCCTGTGAACCGACTGATCCTTTATTTTAAAATATAGCACTGATTGTAACTAAGTTAAACAAACACTGGGAATGTCTTAGGATATTGACAGAAGCCTCTCATTTCCCTCATTTGTTCACCTCAAGTCAATACATAATAGTGTCTACGTGATCCTGTAACTCTACAGTAAATGGAAATGAAGGAAATAACAGATGCAATTAAAAAGTGTGACGTACATTTAGCTTGATGGGAGAAGACTCAGACTGGGATGCAGGATCGAATCCCAGCCCAGACTCCCGGCCCATCGCCCATACCAAGCGTGTACTTGAGCAAAACACCCTTTGGATAAAAGTGTCTGCCAAGCAAAGTAAAGAAGAGAAGAGGATTATTTAATTTCAATTCGAGCCATTTCAATTGCTGCATTTCAGAGACCAGTCAGAGTGCATAATAAAATAATAGCTCTTCCTCTAAAAGATCACGACATTTAGCATTTGCGACAGGAAAAGGTTCTCTTTGTCTATATGGTTAAAGTTAGTATGTTCTTTTCTTTATATTCTATGTTAATCCAGGTAGGCATACCCCAGTGACCTACCGGTTGTTCTTCTGTCATCAGATTGATTCAATTAAAGCTCAATTAAATAAAGGGAAACTGGAGAAGAACAACATGAGACACCTTATTCTGTGCTTTTTAGTTCCTGCATTGGTTTGGGGAAAAGAAAATCACTCTCGCCCTTCCAGATATTTAAATGCATTAATTAGTATGGAATATTGACCAGTCTCTCAGCCAAACTTGCTGTCATTCATCAAAATAAAGGATCATCCCCTCTGTGCCAGTGTATTTTCAGCACAGCTAGCGCTAAGGTCGAACCAGTATTTTTAATGGCGCTTTAGTGTGTGAAGAGACTGCGTCGCTGTGAGTTACAGTGTGCCAATTTGTCCCCTGCCAAAGCAACGATGGAAATAGACCTGTGTGGTAGAAGATGCAATGTGCCAGACATACTATATTTATTACTTATCTGATGGTATTAGTTGGACATATTTCAAACATGGGGACAACACCAAAAGCCTTTAGAGCGTGTTCCTTTTTAAAGTTGCTGTTAGGGTTATAGTTTATCCCTCATAAAGCGCACAGTGCACTTGAGGTCAGAGCTGTTTTGGATGGAAATGATGCTTCATTAAAGTGGGAACCACAGATCTGGGCTGTCTCAGGGCATTGTTGTGGCTGAAACAGCAGTTAAATTCAGACTCATTCTGATATTGGTTGGTTTAAATTTCAAAGGTTAATGAATTAGTTATTACTCAGTAATAATAAGGCTCAGACTAATTCACAAACTGTTATTTGGATTATTTGATCTGCAGCAAATGAATTACAATTGTAGATAGAGTAACTGATGCTGGATCTAGAGATGAAAAAGCCTATCACTCAGCTGGCCAGTCATATCCTTATACTTAAAATTGAAGAATCTCAAAATCTGCTTTATTGTTTGGCACAAAATCATCTATTATTATTTTAGTGTAACCAATGTCGCATGCCTACCCTTAACTTAAAAACATTTATTTTGGTCTACGCCTGTTGGAAACACCGAATGATCAACAGAAGCGTTGCGCCGTAGCAGCACGCACCCACACATCTTACCCTCTTCCTCTTCCTCCAGACACTCTGCCCTTTTATTATGTCTGCTGCGTAGACTGCCTTTATACACTCAGGTGTCTTATTTGGTTTATTGACCTTATTCTCTCTCCTTCTGCGTGATTCTAGGCGTTTCCCTATAAAATCTGTTGTGAAGGAAAGGGGCCCTTGTGCTGCTGACATCCATAAAGTAGGGTGGTGTTGTGAGAGACATGGAACCAGTGGTCACTAAAAGCTGTTTTGATGTTTTCATTCATCCAGATATGATATGAAAATGCTTCCTTTTTTTTCGACCATGGCGCGACTAACGCAGGGTGAAGTATGGTAGAGCTGGTTTGTTAGATGTGTTATTGAAAGTAGATCAAGTCAAAGTCAAAGTCAATTTTATTGTCAATTCTGCCGTAGGTGCAAGACATACAGAGGATGGAAATGCCGTTTCTCTCTCATCCCGGTGCTTACAATAAGACAATAAAAATAAAATTAAATAGATAAAAATAGAAATA
>JAUMTR010000006.1:14964126-14976688 GCA_032270685.1 Microctenopoma stevenorrisi
GTGTTGTTTGCTGCTTCAAAACGTGCAAAGAAGTCATTTAGTTGGTTCAGTAGAGAAGTGTCTTCACAAGTTTGTGGTGGGCGTTTGTAAGATATGTCTTAAAGTGCTTTGAAGTGGCACTAGACCACTGCAACAGGAAGAGTGATGCGTAATTGTGGTCATCGCTCATATCACTAAATCAGTCACCAAATTTAAATTCAAATTCCACCTAAGGTTTTTTAAGGCCGACATCACAGTCACACACCAGCTAGCTCCTGGCGTTTTCTTTCTCCCATTTGGGAACGGTATTATGGTTTGGACTGCCTCGCGTTATGAAACCCTGGAACATTTCAGGCATCCAGAATCAAGGCTGTCACTGGGATCTGGGATAGCCCATAGCTCCTAACCTTAAAGGACCTTCAGGCTATTGTGGGAATCATCTAACAACTCATTATGAGTGGAAGCTGCATCATTTTAGTTGTATATGTTATTTTCCTGTCCACTGGATCACACAACTGTCACTTGGGAGCTTCAGAGCAGCAGTTTAGCAGTAGCTCGATGTGTGTCAACCAGACTGTTTGGACAGCTGGCAATTGAATCCACCATCTTATCTTGGAGCCTTGCAGAAATAGCTACTACAGTGTTGCACGGTCCTGCTTCAGCTCGAATCCTCTGCAGGCATTTTGCAGTTGTACACCGCATGCCAATTAATGCTGCTAAAGGGCACCGCGCGAGCACGTTTCTAATGCTGAAGTGGGATTTAGCAGAACTCTTGTGGCAGTTCTGATCTGATCTCATTGCATTGTTTGCCCTGTCATCAAAAGAAACAACTAGAGCAAACATGTACGGGAGATGGAACATAGATATGAAGGTATGTGAAATCCGCCGTCATGCCTGGAATGCTCACGGAAAACTCAAACACCGTCACTTACGGACTGATTTGTTGGATTTGTTTGCAAAGAATGTTTGGTTAAGACTAATTTACAGCTGCTCTATTTCTGTTCTCTCATGTCCGTTCGCTCAGGCTTGGAAGCGAGCCAGCTCTGTTATATAACAACTTTCACAGTTGTATTCAAGCAGAGTGGAGCAGCTACTTTTGGAGCTCTGGCCCTACCCTGTCATGCATACCTTGAATGCACCATGGAGGTCCATGACCTAGCTGCTCGGAGTCATGTGTGGGCCTTCTTAACATGTGCATAGAGACTGATTTCACTGATTTGTTCATTTAAGCTTCCAGTTTATACCATTTAGCTTTTTTTCCTCAAAATGTACATTGACAATTTTTTGATCCTGGCATGAAAATAAAATAGAATTTGAATTTGAATTCACTACAATCCTTCTAGTGACTTACCACGTACAGTACGGTAACTACATGTTGGTGATTGGCATTTCAGGGGTTACCTTTCTAATAATTACTTGGCTTGTTTAAGCGTGCACAAGTTATTTGCAGAGGGTGGCAGCATATGAAGCTGGGCAGGATTCTGGCTTCAGTATCTGCATCCATCTGCAGGTTTCTCACTGATGCTTTCTCTCACTCTCACCTCTTTCCCACTGGTTCCTCGTCTTATTCTTCACTCACTTTTCTAGTCCTCCCTTGTCATTTCTGTTTTCAGCTTTTTGAACTGCAGCTTATTATCAGCTATTGTCTGAGCAAGGCACCGCTCCGTTTTCTATACTTTTATGTTGTTTGAAAGTGCATTCAAACTCAGTTATTGTTCTAAAGCTGCGAAACAGAGCCGCCCTTGCTCAAATTCCTGACCAGCTTCCTTTTTACCAAATTTAGGTCACCTATTTCTTTCCACATCTTTCAGAGGCAGAGGAAATATGGTGCACATTCTTATGCAATCCATGCCAAGCAGTTTTTAAAAAAAAAAAGTTAAAGTCAGAGATTGGTGCTAGAAAGATGAGCAATAGAAAAAGCATTTAATGATATTTGAACTTCCTGAAGTTGGAGTAAGGAACAGTTTACAGTAAGTGAGAACTAATGTTGCAGAAATATACAAAAACATACATTCGAATTATCAAAATATCTTTAATGATTTTTACTCTTATTAATCTGTTTAATGTCAAAAAACAGACTATGGAATATGTTGGAACCAGCTCTGTTTGACTTGCTTGATAAATAATTAGTCTAAGTGAGGCCTGAACGGCATGACTCCACGAAACCTCATTGCCTGTGTCAACTTGAAAATAATTGCTTAGCTTGTGTGTTTCCCCCTTCATGTGAGATACAACTCAAAGTTCCCTACTGCACCTAGATAACATGCGTATTAATCAGATCACCTCGCCCGCGTGGCATTTACGAGTTTGGACTTATATATTAATATTGCGCCTGCTCAGCTGCAGCTTCTTGCTCACCCCTGCTGAGGCCTTGTTCATATGTCTGTCATGCCCCAGCTCAAAATTAGCCACCTCACCATTAGGCTTTTAACCATTAATTACAGCTGACACTCTTTTTTTTCCTCAGCCTGCTGCACTCTCTACTTGTTTTTTCTGGATCCTTGCTCTCTTCCCACTGTTTTATCTCTCTTTCCTCTCTCTGTGTTCCTCTCACTTATTGAGAATTCCTTAGCCTTTGGCTCTATTGATTTGAGTAAATAACATTAAATTCATAAGAAGAAGGCATTTCTTGTGTAATACTTTTTCTCTGAGACTTTGTAGGTGTGTTTAATGCTGGCTGGCAGTGAAAACTGGTTTTAGTCAATGTGTTAGTTTGTTTTTAAAACTGATGCATTCCTAGCCAGGTCCCTCTCAGGTTATCTGCCACAGCTCCACTCACAGGCTGGCACTAGATTGAGTGTCACAGCAGTTCCTGCGAGGCCTACTGGCCTATGAAGGGGCCAGTGTGTCTTCTGAAGGAAGATTTACTTTGCTTACTTCTCTCACAGTCAAAAAGATGAAACGAATACAGTTACAGACATGAGACGAACTTTAGGAAATGTCGTCTACGGCACCACACCAAATACTGTCAACAAACCTGCCTCGGTATGCACGAGGGTTTTCGGCTAACTTGCTGAATCATTGTTCGAGCTGGGCTTAGTTCAGCCCACTGGAACACCTCCACAAACCGGCCAATCAGCACAAGGAACGCGTGTAAGGGAAGCCTGAAGTCACAAAAACTAAAATAAAGAAAAGACGCTTTATAACATGTACTTACACTTGTCTAACTCTCTCTAGCATAATCTTTATCAGTCAAACCCCAGTATTTGTATGAAGCATGTATCACATCAACATGTCTGCGAGTAACAAACCTCCCTAAAGCGTCATCGAGTGATACACGCCTGTAACCTGAGCTACGCGATCGCAGGCTAGTGGGCAGGAGTCAGATATTAACAGGAAACATTGCCTTGTTTACATGTTTGCGGATGTTTGCGGGCTGGTGTTGATGTAAAAACGCCGCGTGACGCTGTGAGCGAGACGGCTTTGCTGCACTTGCTCATGCCTTAAAGGGGCATGTTGCACTTATGTTACACATATTTAGGTGGAAAAAACCCAGCTATCCCTTCATTGTGTTAATTATTTGATTTTACCGTTGTCCATAAGAGGTTATGAATATTTAGTTGCCTGGAGCTGCTACCTGGGGAGGTCACACAAAGGAATGAGGAGTGTGTTCAACATGTGCGAACTCTGAATAAATTAGTACATACGTGCTCTCTCAAGCAAACCTATGCTTTTGGGACTCTTGTTCTTTTGTTCCTTGCTCCATTAATGTTGACCCGTGGTGGAACATGTTTTTTCACTGATGGTTTTATTTGTCCCCGTTAAATCAGTGGTGTGGATGTTGTTGCAGCTCAGTGTGTGGATCATAGGCTGCTTAAAGTATAGTAGAAGTACACAGCAGCGACGAACAAGAAGTGACAGACATTTATATTTACAGTAACAACATCTGATTTCATAGAATGTGGTGATTTCACATCTAAATGAATAAACGCATGTTTGACCTTTAAGCTACAACAACACATTTTGGGGAATAAAGCAGGCAGTAGGAAGAGACAGAATATTTTCATTCTGCTCACTTGGCCCTCGTCCCCTTGTTCCGCCACGCTCTGCTCCGCCATCGTTTACGCAGCCTCTCAGATATTAGTGGTCGTGGAATCACAGTAAATAAGAACGCACTTACCGCTCAAGCAGAAATAATTGCCTCTCTGTAGTTGTTTAGAAGGACAAGTCTCACTGAGAAGCCTTTAAATGAGAGTATCTCTGGTAATTAATGAGTCTGAAGTACCAGAGCTTCGGACAGCACCACTTCACATTGAAATATGTTTTGGAGCTCATGATGGTCACGTAACATTACGTTATAATTACGGGACCAAAATGACAGCTGTTTAAACTCTGTGCAGCTCTGATGGACAGAGGAAATGGTATGGAAAAGACGCTTTTAATGAGGACATGAAAAGATGAAAACTCTGTCAGACAGCTTTGATTTGTACTTTTGCCTTGTTCCAATGTGTAGATGCTTCTGACTTGCAGCCTTAAGTCATTGTACCAACAATTGTAAATGAAAGGTAACACTTAAAGATATTCCCAGCTATAGGTTTAGTCATTGTTCGACATGACTTTGTGGAGGTTACATAAGAAATTTGGTTGTAACGATATTGTTTGAAGGCTTCAGCAGCTGGTTTACATTTTTCTTACTGCTGTGTGGCTGCTTTGTGATCTGTTTTAATGGTATCATCATCCTGAAATCTAATCTGACACCCGCTGGCACTCGGTGAGGTCATCTGATTCAGAAAGTAAAGTGCACTTAAAAAATGGGAAAAAAAGAAATTAAAAACGATAGTTCTTGTCAGCACTTCAAACCTTTCTCAAATAGGATGTGGTGGAGAAGCGGGAGGTCTGTCCTTCTCTGCATGTTGATTGTGCGCTCGAATGAAAAGAGGGTTAGGACTAAAGAGAAGCTCAGGTGAACAATGATTTCGACTGGCTTCAGCACCGGGGGAGATTAACATGGAGAGCCGTAAGCAACGAGTGTGTGTGCGTCATGTGTGTGTGTGCGTGTGTGTGTGTGTGTGTGTGTGTGTGCAGAGTGCGCTAGTGCACACGCGCTCTCTCACGCGCACCTCTGAGGCACTGCTTTGGGGAGGCTGTGCTTTATTGCGGTTGGTCCATTAATCTTGAACCATGTTACTTTTACCACTAATGGTTTCATTTTCCTCTGTTAAATCAATGCTGCAGACGTTTTGGGTTTTTTTCCAGTCGCTTGGCCGGCAGGAAGAAATCTTTCCAGATTCATTGTTGAGCGTGTTTTCGCTCTAGGTTTTTAAACACATTTAACAATATGCGTTCATTTGTGCTTCTCTTCTAAAAATCGTTTCACCAGCGTTTGTTCCAGTAAACGCACCGATCAGAGCTCTGTTGACGGAGGCAGAGGCAATTTCCCCTCTACCTGCTGTGCGCTTGTTGTTGGTGCTATCTGTGGCTGTTTGGATTACAATAACAGACGAACTAAATCACCTCTCCAGAGCTCTTATCGAGCTCTTGATGTCTCCATGTTCTTCTTTAGATCAGTAAATGAGTTCGCTTGAGAGAAAGCTAACGTGCGAAGGACCCCCTCCCTCCTACGGGCGGGGCCGAAGAGTGGCGCCGCGGCACATATTTCACTGGGCTTCTCAGGGGAAGCCGAAATGTTGGAGTGGGAGCACAGTCAACTTGCTGTCAAGGCCTCCGGCGACGAGTTGTTGTCTGCAGTGATCCAGACACAACTAACCCTGCTCTTCTCTTCTCTGCGCTCCTCTTTTGTCCCTTCATCCATTCATTTCATTTCCACGTTCGAAGACAGTCGTAATAACAGTGGGTGCTCTCGAAATGAGTGTTAAAATAATGTTGTTTTTTTTTCCTCTAATTTATTATTATTCTAACTAGTTTTATTTTACCAGGGGTACTTTAGTTTTCCTGCTTCCCCTCATCTCCTCACTGCAGGCAGCTCGTATCTGCTCTCACTGTTCCCTAAGTGCTTGAGTCGGGCACTTTTTCCCTCATATGATTTAATCTGAGGGATTCTTCCCTCAGATTAAATATAGGGGGCTCACGGAAGAAATATTTCATGTGTGTGTGTGTGTGTGTGTGTGTGTGTGTGTGTGTGTGTGTGTGTGACGTTGTACGAGCACCGACCATTTGTGAAGCTGATATTTAATTCAGAACACAACATTTTGTGATATGAGAATTTGGAGACTGGATTTGTGTGTGTGTGTGCAAATCTGTGATTTGTGTGTTTTATCTGATATTCTCTCTGATATTCTCTGAAATGTGTATTTTATTGTTGTTTTTAGTTCTGTACTTGTTACTATGAGACGTTACAACATTTGATTCTATTTTCTTGACTTTATTTCACGCTGAGAAATCCTCCTCTGGGACTTGATTCCGTTTCGCTGGCAGTTCGACAGCCGTTTAGAAAACAAACAAACAGAAAAAACACGTTCATTTTGTAATAACGACTAAATATTTAACTGAGCTTGTTTGTAATTCACCAGACTGCGTTGTTTGCAGTTTGCCTCCGGCTGGGGTGGAACCAAGTCAAATACACATTCGTGCAGTACTTAGCATGCCACTTTGTCACGGACCAGTTATATAATTTTAGTAGATGAGCAACCACAGGTGTGTGGGTTTTTTCTTTTTGCTTTTAGTTCTGCCATATCTTGCCTGCAGGCAGCCCGGGTTGTTTTGTTTTGTCTCTGTTATGGTTCGACTACTCAGCCCTGCTGTCCTCCATTACTGTCGGCTATAAATAGGCACGTTACAGTTGAGATAGTGATTAAAAAAAATAATTGAACAGTCACGAAGAAGGAAGTGAGGCAAATTTCTTTGCTTAGCAAAAACTTGTTTAGTTGAATTTTGAATTATTGGAGATCTCCCTGACATTAGTTACTAAAGTTTATATTTAAATTCGATATTGCATTTCCAAGCACTGTCTCTGTCACAGTTCAATGTACCCTATGCGTCAGCCAGGGCCTGATCAGTCTTTAGAGGTTCAGCGCAGGTTTGAAAAGCCTACATGCATGATTTTCGTGTTAACTAACAAGCGCCTGTGAATTGAATGTCTTTCATGTTTGCTGGCAAAACGTAGCAACCACGTCTTAAGAACGTTAATGAGTTGGACTGAAATTGATTACATGAGATTATAATGCAAAAGGTTTATGTGCATGAGCTGTACTGTATTTGGTAACAGTGCAGCTGCTCGCATGAACTATGCACTATATAATGTGTGTGTGTGTGTGTGTGTGTGTAATACAGTAAGCCAGCATTGGCAGGAAAAGGGAAATGTGTTTCTACGTTAACCATTTTTCTGCCGTCTTCATAACGTCTGCATGCTTCTGGACACTTATTCACCTCTCTCATGGACATCTGTCTGGCAAAGTGTCACGCCTAAACGCCGAGACACGTGTCACCAGCTGTAGAACAGAATAAACAGAACTGAAAAGAAAATGTTCCTTAACAGCCCTCTGCTGCTTGTAAAGTTTTGTTCCATTCAAGAGTTATACCCTGAGCAAACCGCGCTGTACCGCCCGTGTCCTGCTCAGCATTTGTCTGTTGCATTCGTTTTGCATCTTCGCCTTCATTAATCTTCTTTGCAGGCAGACGTAGTGGGTGTATGCAAATGTACCCCTCCGTTAGACAGCCTGAACCGTAACAGCTTTGCTATTGTTGACGCTTCCTGTGGACATTTTCTCTGCACGCTTGCCTACTAGCTCTGCCTATCTTCCTGCCTGCCTGAGTACGTGACCTGCTTTCCACCATCACTCGAAAACGCTGACGGCAGCGGGCACAGCCCTGCCTACGGCTGACTTAACGTCTCTCGCAGCGAACTTTTAGCCAGGCGAGCGTTTCTATTTAAATGTCTGTAAAGATTATCGCCAAACGGCTGCGCGCCACAGGTCTGTCCACGCCGCGACTGGATTGAAAGTTTGACAGAATTGATGCAAATAATCTCAGCAGAGATGCAGTATAAGGAAAAAAAACAGCATTGCCATCGCTATGGTTGAGGTTTGAGACAAATCAATTCACTGGTAACTAGGGGGCATATAAATACCACTTACGTAGGTAGTAGCAAGCAGTAATGTTAGTAATCTCCTTTCTCTGTTTCCTGCGGCATAAACACTCATTTTCATAAGCTGAGGTCAGGTTGGGCTCGTGTATATATCGGATTTCTGTTTCTACTGTATTTTGTGTAAAGCAGGTTGACATTCAACACTTGGTTAACCCTGGTTTATTCCAGTCTTTTTATGTGTGTTAGACCACTAACTGTAGGTTAAACTGGGGAATAAATTGCGAGCTCCTATTCCCTCGCTCACCACCAATGCACCACCAATGCCCCTCTTTTTGGGGGGAGAGGACTGTGCTCTGAATTCTTGTCATGTCACCACAACACTGTAAAATAAATCCTTCCCCCAGCAGCCCAACAGTAGGATGTTTATATCATTGTGATTTACATGTTTATGGTCTCAATAAATATTTGTGCTGCTGGGTTAAGCTTTCCGTTATTCATCTGATTTTGGCTGCTGTTCACAGTAACAAAAGAACACAAGCCAATAGTTGCCCTTTGGAATAGCATTACAGCTTTATTATTGTATTGCTATCATTATGATATTAGTGCAGATATGTATCATAGTAAATCGCGGTGTTTCTATTGTGAGTGAGTGAGTGAGAGAGAGAGAGGCAGAGAAAGGGGGCCAAGACTTTGTGGGTAATTTGTTGGGGCGAACGGATTAAGGTGCTTAATGAAAGCTAATTACATAAGGGCACCGGGGGAAAAGGGTGCAGTGTGTCCCGAGGCGCTGGTCATCTGTCTGATTTAAGACACACAATGTGTCAGCAGCAAATCGAATCTGCAAGAAGCATTTCAAGGACACACACAACGCACACACACACACACACACACACACACAGCACCTTGTGCTGCGTTTAGGCTGGACAACAGCACACAAATTGGTTTTATTAGAGTAGTTTCAGGATGCTCCTCCCAGGCTGTGGACAAAGATCCCAACACTCTTTGTTGCTGCCTGGTTCAGAGGAGTTCCTCTTTGATCATTGTTTGACTAATAAGGCAAAGATCAACTGCATAATGCTGCACTTTTGCTGTGGTTGCTGGTTTTGTAGCTAATTCAATTTAATTCATCTTTATTTGTTTAGTGCCAAATCATAACGAAAGTCGTTCCAGGGCACTTTACATAGGACACAAATAGAAGTATATATGTAAACGAGCACTGAGGCAACAGTGGAGAGGAAAAACTCTCTTTAAGAGGAAGACACTTCCAGCAGAACCAGGCTCAGGGTGGGCGGCCATCCGCCTCGACCGGTCGGGATTAGTGGACAGAGGAGAGAGAAAAGACCAGCAGGTAACATAGATCATATATACAAATATATAGAAAGAGAGACAGAAGGACGAAGCACAACTAGGGGAGAGAGGAGACGCAGTGTTAGCAACACGTAATGAGGCAGAGAGAAGGAACAGGTGGGGTTTATAGCCCAGTGCTGCTCACAATTTCTTTAATTAATAGTTACATATATTCAACAAGCTCTCGTGTACGTGTCCAAATCGCAGCTCTAGTACAACCTTGGTCTCACATTTGAACCACTGCGAAGCTCCACTGGAGCATTTCGTGCTGAACCTGTTTTTTTTGGTAAGGGAACGACGTGCACTGCTTTTTTTTCCTTTTCCCACAGTTCTACAAATTAACCCTTGCATTTTGCACGCTGGCCAGCGACCTACCAGTTACAAGTTTGTTATTGGTAGGAATCTCACCAGTTAACCAGAAATAATTGCTCTCCATCTGAATTCTTTGCAAGACAAGCAGGAATAAAAAGACATCACTGAAGTTAAGTTACTTACTGCTAATACACATGAGTAAATTCACATTTGAATGAACATTCATGAGGAACAAGATAGTCGCTCGTGCAGCAAATGACAATGTAATTGATTTATTAAAATAGATGCCAGTACATTTTCAGCTTTGTGACCCATCGTTTCACTTCCACCAGCGGTTAACATTTTTAAAAAATGAGTTATTATTTCCAAATAAAAAAACTCAAACTACTTCTTTATTTATTGTCTTATTGCTTTAAAGGATCTCGTGATAGTCGTAAGTACATGATTATAAACTGCACATAAATCAGGACGAACGTAAACACGCGGCAGCCAGAAATAGCTGCTGGGGCCGTATTGTTCAGAGCGGAAAACACACAGTCTTCTAAAACGCTATCAGTTCCACGCTTTGTGATAAGCAGGCCTCTGCTGTGCTCTAGAAGAGGGATGAACTTGAGAAATGTAGCCGTTGCCCTTCATTCTGTTTCCTGTGGTACACGCCGTGTGGCCCAATTTCCTGCAAAGCGCCACATTCCAATTCTGCATAGTTACGCTCCAGGGATTTAACATGTGACCTCATCTAAACTGTAACCTTCACAGAGCAGCTGGGAGAAAACGGTTTGTCTCCCATTTGCCTCAAGCTGCTCTCCTCTGGTTTGCGCTTTACTTCGTGCAGTACATTGAATGTGGGGTTGAAGGTCTGTTTGTCTTAGTGAGTTAGGCGCTCACACCAAAGTCCATTATGTTGAACAGCTGGTCAACATCAGCTGTGATGTGATGTTTTGGTGTTCTAAACTTGTGGTTTCTTGTGTTTTTAGAAATATATGGAGTAACACAGCATCTGTAATATTTGTAATATGTCCCGATTCTCACAACACGATTCCGCTGAAACCAAATAAACAGTGACGTCGCGTGTGTGTAAAATCAGGAGGCCAAGCTTTGAATGGAAAAATGAAGGGAAACTCTGCAGCTGACAGTTTTGTCTTCACACCTCTGTGTGCTGCATAATAGCAAATATAAAAGCTAATTTGCAAAGCAAACACACTTTTTTCTCCACTGTTTCATAGGTTTCTCATATTTGCATAATGTGAGGAAAGTGCAGTGCTTTGCAATGTGCTGCGTCTGTCGTGGCATAACTTTTGCATGCCGTGTGAGTACTCTCCTAAAAACACACACGCTGCATCTACGAAGGGTTGTGTTTAGGACCATTTGTATTCAGGCATGATGAAAAGAAGGTGGCGAAGCCTGTAACTGACCTATTTCACTTCCAGTCACAGTGGAAATGGTTGTGAGGCTGTGGAGATGCCCGCATGGCTGCATCTGTGCCGATGTATGTTAGAACACAGAAGCACGGAGAGAAGAGAGACGCGCAACAGAAAACGGTTTGAAAAAAAGGATCCGTTTGGATGGCACAAACATCAGCTGTCGCTCGACGCACAAGAGGAAGTGCTTGCAGAATTACAAACTTGTTTTCCTTATTCGAGTTTTCACTTCTCCAATGCTCTGACTCACCTCGCTCTCCTCGGCCTTTGCTCATCACACAGAGGCTCAAAAAGACGTGGTGGGCGATTGGCTGCATGAGATGGAAAGGCTCCCTTTCATGTCAGCACAGTGAGGATTATAAAACCTAAGTTGCATCCGCTTCAACGTGGTCGCGAGCCAAGTGGGATACAGTGAATATGCACAATGAAAAGATGAATGGAGGGATTTAACAACCTAAACATTAAGATGTAGCTTGTTATTCCTTTTGAAATGCAGCAATCTGAGCACATTCTGATCGTCTGTGTTTCCCAACTGACCGCTGCTGTGGTTCAGGTGTCAGTGTCTGTATGATCCTCGAGCACAGTTAAAAGAAAAAAGCACTACTACAGGATGGATGTGAACAGTGGTCTCCGCTGCCCAAGTGTTGACTCATCCGCCCACTCCACCCTCCTCCCCAACAGGCTTTTCAGCTCAGCTCTGTTTCGTGCTCCTTCGCTTCTGACACGCAACACACTGTATGTGAACCGCATGGCTGCAAAAATCCCCCCAGGTAAACATACGAACGCAGCATGCCGTCATTTTTCTAGTCTTGTTTCAGTTGCTGCATCACAGGAGGAAACGACCAAAACAGTTCAAGCTACGTGGGAGAAAAATAAAGAATAGGCTGATGCTATAAAACGATGATTGAAGTGACAGCAGTGTGTAGGAGAGATGTGAGGAGGGGAGGGTGGGTGAGTGAGGAGGGGAAAAAAAGAGCCATCACATGATCACATGACGAATTCTGAAACAAGGGCAGCTTTATAATTGAGCTGCTCTCTTGCAACCGAAGGCTCCGCTCAGTATTTCAAAGACCAAATCATCACACTCGCACAAACATGCACATTCACGCATGCAAATGTGTCCTATGACACACACACATACACACACACACACACATGCGCTGTGTGTGCTTGTCTCCAGGTAGGTGAGTTGGATAATCCCATGACTCGCCTGACCTCCTCCAAACTCCCTGCCAGAAGTGACGCTGGATTGGCTGAGCGAGCGAGGGAGGGAGGGAGGGAGGGGGAGTTGTGAGTGGAAGGCGTGTGCTTCTGCAGCAGTAATATAAACATTATATAACCTGGAAGATGGGGTGGGGTGATGGGAAGAGGAAGGAGGAAGAGGGGGAAGGAGCTGCGAGAGCGAGTCGGTGAGAGAGAAGGATGTGATGGAGAGAGGAAGTGAGAGCAGAGAAAGGCGGGGGGGGGGGGGGGGGGTACAGTAAAAAATTTAAATTAAAGTAAAACAGTAGAATTACCCAAC
>JAUMTR010000006.1:14976698-15022434 GCA_032270685.1 Microctenopoma stevenorrisi
CCCCCCCCCCCCCCCCCCCCCCCCCCCCCCCCCCCCCCCCCCCCCCCCCCCCCAACAGGAACACAGTTACAGTACAGTAACACAGTAGAATTACGCAACCGTGATGAAAGAGGCGGACTGACTGTTACAGTGGAGGTTACACATTAACCGACGGTATACAAATCACACAGAGTATACATGGATGTTGGATTTATGCTGCATTTAAACCTCGGCCGGTGCCTGTACCCGATAACAAAGTAAATGTTAGTCACAGCTCTACATTATTTTTGTTTTTAGAAGAGGGTGTTTCACAATACTACAGTTCTGCAGTACAAAAAGTCTTGCAAAATATTATTAATGTAGCATGGTCTGCATTAATACTGACACTGAACTGGACAGTGATGGCTGTTGTGGTTATCCAGACAGAAAGAAACAAGCGCACAGTCTAATAAATACGTTGTGCAAACTGAGCATGTGTATCCCTAAAATGGACCAGCAGGACACGTTTTCCATTTCAAATGCACATCACACTCTTTTGTCTCGGTCTCCAAGAATGGGTGGCCTTTCAAATGGCCCACTCACTATCAGAGAGTGGGCAGAGCATGGAGGATTGGTAAAGTGCCAAGACTAAAACAATATAAAAAAATGGAGTGGAAAACTCAAGTGTGTAACATTCAGCAAAGAACGGTAATGTTAAATATATACTGAAAACTCTGACATTCTCCTTGATTTCTGAAACTAAAACAAACTGAGAATTATAACCTGTAAAGAAAGGCAATGCATTGACATGCTCCAGTGGTTTTACAACATGTCATCAAAGGGAAAACGTAGTTATTCGATGGCATATCTGACGGTTACTGTCATGTGTTTGACCAGAAACACGAGTTTTGATATCTCTGTGAGACCGTAGCACTGTGAATGTTCTCATAAGCCGTTTCACAACTCCAGACAATGGCAAGAGAATCAGGTCCAGATATTGCGGGGAGCTTCACACATGCAGCACACAGCGGGAGATTGTCTGAGTCAGGCACATTCTCACATGGGGAGAAACTCCATCGCAGTAGGGGAGGGGGGGTGCCTGTGTAGAGCGTGTGGGAGGCATGGCATGACATGACACAGTGGATCACATTCCAACATGGACATTGCAAACAACCTGGACTTTGTACTGAGGGTCTGTAGGCCGTCTAACTCAGACATCTCCTATTCAGCTCACAGTGGATATGTTCACGGTTCTGAAGCAAACCTCCTCACTCCACCACCACCACCACCACCACCCATCTAGTTCAGTCTACTCCCACACATTAGCCTAAAACCACTTTGGTCCTAATGGAAAAAGGATGCTTGCTTCATTCTCGATATAGTCGGTGCTATACAGTTCCCCAGTGACACAGGAGGCCAGCCCAGGACATTCTTACTTCTTAGCTTGTTCAGTTTATTTCAGAACTCGGAGAAGCTTGTGAAGGAAGTGAGAGTTGATTTACTGTCGCACTCTGTAGAAGTACAGTATACTTTTACTGTGTGCATTTTTAACAAATACCTGCAGTCACACAGCGGCTGTTGCAGCATGGTTTCATTTTTTTCTTTTGTTTTTGAGTGTTGTTGCCAAAACCCAGCGCGCACACATGCAGCATGAATGTGTTCAGCCGCGAAGACTGGGATAGAGCACACAAGCTGTTTTATGCTTCCGCTTTAAATATTTAAAGGCCTTTTTCCAGTCTGAGGGGCCTAAGTATTTTCAGCAGTTGAAAGAGCTTTTACATGCTGGTATTATATATTTCGGATTCAGATTTTATTTCTCACGTGCACAGTCCTACACAGTACGACATGCAGGGAAATGCTTATTTTGTCAGCAACATGCCACAGCGAGTTATGACATTGTGGGCAAGGAGCAATTATTGAGTTGTCTGAGTCATTTTATATCATGGACTATGCCTTGTTAAAGCAGTGGTTGGTCAATATAGGGACGTCTAACTAAACAGTAGGCATGTCTACAAAGTACAAACCAGGTACTGCTCAGTTCATGGGTCCCTCAAGGCACGGCGTGTGGCCCACTTACATTCTTTTTCTGTTGATGCCGATGGAAATTATACTAAATTCTATGCTGATAACATGATTTTATGTAACTCAGAACCCAGCATTTAATTAAAGACAAACTAAACCCACAAACTAAAATAATGTTAGTTTGTAATCCAAGTGGAAAAAAAACCTTTAGATACTGGTTGTTTTCTCGATTGATGTCCTTATACAGCAGGTAGAGTAGTCTGAAATAGTATGAGCGAAAAGTTTGATAATAAGTTATTAAAGTACTATTGTTTTTCTTATGTCTACCAGATTCCCTCTGCTTATTAATGTATTTGTGATGTGCTTTTTGTTTATCTGCTCACACAAGTCATTTGCGCTGTGTGTGTGTGTGTGTGTGACTGACTGTGTCACAGTCACTGAGTGCATGTCCGTTGCACTCTGATCCAGTGTGGGGGGCGTTCCTAATGACGCTTGTATCAGCCCTGCATGGTTTAAAGCCACGCTTGTTGACTGAGCAATGGGAGGATCATGTAAGTTGGAGCATGAGTGGGTGCACGTGTGTGGGGGGGTTATAAATGTGTAATTCAAACACCACCCTGTGGTCATTTTACATCACCAGCATTTTAAGTCATTCAGCAGAATGAATTATAACAAAGAATAAATATTGTAGACTGAACATGACAAAAATCTTGTATTGTAACAGAAGAAAATAAAATCAGCGTGTGTCCCGCTGAGGTATTGAGCTATCGTGTCACAGGTCAAGCTATGACAGTTTTTTCTTGAATCTAGCCTTTACTGTTTCACGCTTACAAATACTGCAATGGCCAGAAAGATGAGTATATAACCAGACACCCTACTTTCAGAGGACAGTTTCTATAAATACCCTACTACTGCCAAGCTGATGGTCCAAAGGTAATACCAGTGCCAATTACGCGGTAGCGCCAGACTTTGCAGATGGACAGTGTTGTAGATGAACTCTAAGCAGTATAAGGTCAACAGGTCATGAGAATTAGTAATGACTGTAAAAGCCCGTAATTGTTTATTTTGCTCGGCAGAGCCTGTGATGTTTCACGTGTAGTTGCATCTGTTTGACAGGGTGAAAATGTCTGTTGGGTGCATACTTTTGTTAATATGGTGTGTAGCATTTGAGTGTAAAATCTAGGTCAAACTTTTGTTTTAATACCTGTTACAGAGTTGAAAGAGTTACAAGAGGTGGGTTTTATAAGTTTCAGAATAAGCTATACATTCATGGAATATTTCGAGTTTTAGTTAGTATTTTAGTTAGTTTTAGCATCTCCACAAATATTCAACTGTAAGGATCCTGCTTCCTTTTCCAGACTCTGGGAACTACTTTCTTAATTTCATCTGCAAAGCTGTGCTAGTGTAATTCTGTCCAAACTACTGCCAGCCCGGTCCTAATGTGTCAGGACTGATCTTGGCTAGTTTGGTGTTTAGCTAGGGCTAAACTTAGCTGGATGTCTTCCAAGACCACCATTGCTCAGTCTTGGTCGCAGTCCAGTTTACATAAGCTAGTGTTGTCTTTCCAATGACCGTGAGGCACTGGCTACTGTGCAGTCAGGTCGTTCTTGTTTGGGGAGACAGGTGGGGGTGATTTCTGCTATGTGTAATGGACACTAACAAGTTTTATTTATGTACTGCCTCGACCCCTATTGCCGCAAACCTGACTTGGAGCTTGGGAAGGAAATATGTAGAATCAGTCCTGGGTGCATTACTGAATAATGATACAGCATCAGCACCATGAATATGATTTCTATAGGTCTGCATTTAAAGTCATTATCATGGTAAGCAAACCAACCCTTACGCAATACTCCCACACTTTCCAAGGCAAACGAGGCAGGAAATGTAAGCCGTTCTAATGCTATCCAATTCCTGTATTGGATTACACAGCAGTGTCATTCAAACACACGTCTGGAGTCCCAACCTGACATTCGCACATTCGACGTGTCCGCACTTTAGTACACCTGTACTACATCGGACAAACAACTGTTAGTGCCGACAACCGTTGCATTTCAGAGTGCAGTTCAGGTGTCGTAGTTAGATCAGGTCTAATTATAGACGGCGAGGATAATGACAGCTCTGTGTGTGTGTGCAGTTTCTCAAGAGGTTTAAACAAGGCTTTAATTTGCATCCTAACACAATTGGAGGCCTGGAATGAGATTTAGAGCTTAGTTACTGCACAGTGGAGCTGTTGCCAGTAATAGTGGTTCACTCGGCTAGCGTGTAGAGAGCCCAAAGTCACAACATCACATCTGCGCTAGTCTCTGTACCACTGTGGACGTACGCGGTGGTTTTTTTTAATTCAACATTTCTTGAAAAATGAATTGTGTTCTCTGGTTTTACGGACTTTATCTTCCACAGCAGGTGCTATGTGAGATTAAAACTAAAGTTTTAAACCATATGTTGGGAGCACACAGGAAGTTGGAAGGTGTGGTTGCTTCGTAGATACTTCATGATTTCGTTTCATCCATGTCCATAAGTCACCCACAATTCCTTAAGGCTTCCAGACAAAATAGTGTTGAGGAAGACTTTGTAACAGGGATACGTTTTAGCTAATAGCATCGTTGCAAACATTAGATTTTGAAAAATATTTATTTGCCCTTTCCGCTCAAGATTGGACTTTTTTTTCTTTTTTTTTCTTCTTTTTTAAACCTGTGATTCCTTTGAAAACATTTTGAAAAAATTTTCAAAGTAATATTATAATTTCTCTAAGCATTCAAGGCCTTGTTCCCTTTTAAAATTCTGCCAATGAAAAGGATTCAGAGATCAGTGATTCAGCAGTGCAATTGAAATGATAAACCATCTCTGCTTGCTTTGATCTTTTCATAAACATCTTAATATTTATATAAATATTATATAGATTCTCTCTTTCTGTACACATTTCAGCTCATCACCCAGAGCAGGAGAGACTGGCAGTTCTGCAGTGTCGGGCCAATCCAAGCCCAGTGGACAGACCCATAAGATCTGTTTGGTTTGTTCGGATGAGGCCTCGGGATGCCACTATGGGGTTGTAACCTGCGGCAGCTGCAAGGTGTTCTTCAAGAGGGCAGTGGAAGGTTGGTTTTACAGTTCTTTACTTCTCTACTTCGCCTCCTTGAACACTTTCTCATCCATTCAGACCTGACACAGAATGATGACAGAGTATTACAGTGGTCACAATGGGGGGGGGAGGTTACGAACACCGATCTCCTTTGACCCGATGTACCGTGGTCACACACATGCATGTTTATAATTATGTCCATATATTCTGTATTATTCCTCCCTAATGTTGTACATATGAGCAGAGGTGGACATAGTTAGCCACGCGCCCCTAGGCTGTTCTTTGTGTGGGGACCCTGTTGCAGAGGTAATGGACCGCCCCACTTACTCATGTTTTACCAGGAAGAAAATCAATTTAATGCCATAATATGAAATGGCTGAAATGCACCCACTCGAGACGCACTAGAATAAACAAACATCCACAGCAAAACCTTGACAAACCAAAGATGGAAGGCATTAATAAATGAAGTTAGTAACCACTTTTAGCTTTCTAAAGCAACAAGCGCAATAGCGGCGGTCGACCGTATATTACTGAGGCAAAATGGCAACATGCGTAGAGATGATTAAATTATTCGTAGAGATAATTAAATAAAACTAATAGGACCCATAGGAACACAAAACACTAACACGCAGTAATAATACAGCAAATAGACATTTTCTTCCATTCATAAGATTTCGTTCCTTGCTTTTCCTGAGTCCTTGATGAGGCTGGTAAAGTCAGTGAAAGCAAACAATCGACATTTAACTAGTCCCTCTTTTGAAAATGAACGTTCTCCGCTCGCATTTGTTACAGTCATAAATATATTGCATTTATATTTATATATATATGGCCCATAGACTACAGCCAAGGCCAGCGTGTGCATTAATCCACCTGCATAGGAGACTATTAGCAACGTTTGATTCTGATCTGAAACATTCTCTTTCATTCGTTTCTTAAAGTTGTAGCGCTTCTTCTTTTCTGGCAGCACAAACCTGAATTATATCTCATAATTGGAGGTCAGAGCCGAACACAGTAGACACACATCGTACAGTAGCATTTTTGTGGTTTTTAAAAGCAGTCTTGACTCGTGTGTCACCAGCTTCTCCTCTCTTGCCTTTCCTGTTTGCCCTGCATCCAGTCATGATACTAGCTACCATTGTTCAGCCTTACAGAGGAGTTATAGGATTTTAAATGAGCTTGTCAATCAGCTTCGCAAACCTTTCATACCTTGTTATACAACATTAAATTAATTTCTCAGCTCACTGATGTGTCAGGACACTTGACACATGAAAAGGTTTTCTGAGGAGTATGCTTATATAATATTGTATATGCTGTGTTTATACAACAGGTGATGCCTTAGTCAACTGCACCGTTACCACCTTAAACACATAATACTAAATACACAGAAATGACACCGCAGTTAGACGAACAGACCCCCCCGGCTCCCCCCTCTTCTCTCTATGCTGCATGATGGAGAGCACCAAACTCTACCAAATCTAACCATGATGATAAAATGGTAACAATACAACCTCCTGTACTCCTTCAGCACTGAAATGGGACCAATCTTCCCAGACACATGCATCATCTCTTCTATGACTCCGACTTATTGAACAGCCTGGCGGCACTGCAGTTATTTCCATCTACAGCTTTTGACTTTAACCAAAGTAAACGTCAGTCAATATGTGAACTACTCTAAAGCTAAGCTGTTGTGTAGTAAATTCTGGGACCTGTTAAAAGACTTAGGATTACATTTTAGTCACTGAGCCTATAAGAAATTCCTCAGTGGAAGCATTGTTTCTGTTTATTCTTCAGTTTATATATATTTAATTATTTATTAACCCAATAAATGTAAATTTAATTTCCTGTCCACACTGGTCTGCCACATTTGAACCCCCAAAGACATGTTTCTGCAGTGCATCGTTTTTCCTATGTGTCGGGTTTTGTGTTGCAGAGACATTTAGACGAAATAAAAATTCAGAAATTGCAGACCGTATTTTTAGTGATTGTTGCATAGCAGAAAACTGTTCATGGGAAAATCTCAAACTCAATCCAGTTCAAGTGAATGGGTCCTTAAATTTTAATTCCTTAAATTTTTTTTTATATACATGTAAACAAAACAGACAGTTGTTCCAGCATGTATTTGCTTTAGATGGAAAATAGTGTGATTAAGAAGAACTTAATTTACAGGCCCACTGAACAAACAGTCATTAGTTGCAGCCCACTATGCTAATATTAGCTACTAACCCAGCTCCAGGCTGCACCGGCCAGTGCTGCGGGACTTTGCCAGGCCCTTGTTAACAGATTAGGGCAGGTTAAGGGAGAGAGGATATCAGTGGGATTCAACTGGCACATTTGACACCACAGATGTCTGCTAACGCTGTCGCTTGCAATGACTTCCTGTGATAGCGATGGCGGCTGCAGCTGGCAGCCTGCGCGCTGCAAGCGTGCAGATAGACTTAAACAGAATTAGTGGAAGGTGATTTTCACCGATGATTCTGTCTGAGACGTGATCGCGTGACATGATTGTTACTGCCGCACATGCACAGACAAGGGTTTGCTCCATGTTTGTTACAGAATTTATTTAGCGTCACCTACCATCGATGTAGGACGCCGCTGATCTGAAGCGTCGTTAAGCTGAGCTAATCATTGGCTTGATGTCCCAGATTCATTGTTTGCTGGTGCTCAGAGTAGACTGCAGGCATTTAGACTGCCGTTTTAGGCTCAGGCATTAATTCGTAACACAGAGCACTGCATGTTACTGAGGTAACTGCATGGGCCATAAACATATCTGACAGACGGCACTGTACAGTGCATGGACAGCATAGTCAAAACTCGCTCATAACTACTGACTTGTAGTCAAATACTCAGCAGAAATGTTCGTGAAAGTCACTGCTGTACAGTACAAGGTCATTTAGTGAAGGGAACACAAAGCCACCATGGAGCAAGAGCAGATTTGTTGTTCTGTATACTGTCGGGTGTTAAAGCACGTTGACTGAATTGATTGAAATTAGATTTCATCTTAAATTAAAGATAGATATTATGTCTGTGCTTATGTCAGATTATGATGACATAATGTTGTAGCCGTCTTTTACAAGCTCTGGCTAAAGAAAAAAAAAGTTAGACATCATGTAGTATTATCCTCTAGGTATTATCCACCACCACTGTTTTCTGAATGCCCTTTAGTTCAAAAAGCTGCATCAAACACTTGATATTTCAGAGAGATCAGTACCAACAACAAAGATTATTTTGTCATGACACGAATGAATGAAGTTAGACTCGTGTGTCTTGAGAGTAGCTGTGGCAACACATAAATCTAGCCTCAGATCATAAGAACACTGCACATTTGAGGGTTTCTATGTGGTTATTTATTGTGTTTTCCGCTGCTAATGGCCTGTGCAGATGTGTTCTGTGATGAGTTTTTAAACTATCAGTGACTAATGTGTGAGCCCCTCTACCTTACCTGTCCTCGTCTGCAGTAATTGGGGATGGGGGAGTATGTGATAATTGTTTAAGGGCAGTGTGGTGATATACTACAGTACATTAGTTGCCCATGACAACAAAAAACGTCTAACTTTACATGCACGCTTTCAGCTTTGATTATGAAATGGTTCACTCCTGTAAAATGTGATAGATTCCATTACTGATCTTTTTTCTCTGTCGCTGGCAGAGAACATTTGGTGACGAGCTCCTCTAAATCACTGGCTGCGCCCTCAGTTTTCCACAGCGTTACATGATCTCTGCAGCAGATGGGAAGTTTCTTACTTAGGTTGGTGACTCATCTAGATCGTCCAATGTTATTCAAGAAAGCCGTGTCAGTTGTATTTCATAGCTTAGCTGTCATATTGAAAGTTAAGATTACCACAGCGTGCGTAGTAGTCTGAATTCAGAATAATTTGTTGATGCTGCCAGCACGTTGACCCTGTCTGGGCAAAAGACTGTTGCTTTGTGGCACACACCACAAAATTCACAAAGTAACATGACGTAAAATGGGTCGTCCAGGCTTAATGTGAGGTTCGGAGGTCTGGCTCGGCACACTACGACACACTACGACACACTACGACACACTACGCTATTTATGAGGAATAAATACAGAAAAGATGGAAAGAAATCACAAGTATTACCAGGAAATGCCACAATAAGCCAACGACAGGAAGAAATAGTCCAGTTATATACGTTAAATACATAAAGTGTGGTCAAAAATGAGCAGTGTTTTTAAGTTCAAATCTGGTGCTATTCTGTGTTTCTTTTATTGTCAGCGAATCCCACGGTAAACATTCACAAGTATAGTATCTGTATGGAGTCTGTAGACAAAGCGCGGCGTACAGTAAATCATTGCTATGTGCCACAGAACTCCGTTGTTGTCCACAAACTATTAGAAACACATGAGCTCCTCTGGCTCAGACTGACATGAACACGGACATTGTCGTGTAGTTTATTTTCAGTGCCACATACACTGTCTTGATGCTGTAAATACTTGTGCCCTTTGATCAACTTTTGCTAGAAACCACAGCGCTCAGCTGTTTTGAGTTGCGTGCCTGGGGTGCGGAGCCACAAACACTGCAGAGACATCAGAAGGTTTGCAGAAGCTCGCACATTGCCGGGTTCGGCCTTTTCATCTGATCTGCTTAGATTCATCCCTGTGAATAGCGTCGCTTGTTAACAAACACTTTTCCTCCAACGTTGGATTGGAGCAGCTCAATTTCTACCCTCAGGCTCAATATCTGTTGCTGCCTGGTTTATTTCCACATATTCTAGTTATGTGGGACATTGATACTGTAGCAAACGAGTAATGATGAGAAAAGGAAAGTGTTCAGATTGGCTGAAAAAGCTCTGTTCACGATCGCGGATTGTGCCAAGTGCTCACTCGAGGAAGTAAAGCTGTCGACAGCAGAAGGATGCAACAGACTTAACAGGCTTACTGTAGAATCAACAGGTGGTTGGTATGGTCATAATACAGTACTGCTGAGGCTAATCCTTCTCAAACCTTCTTATCTAGATACTAAATCTCCCTTTTTTTCTCCCCCCTTGTTCTTCTCCACAGGCCAGCACAACTACCTGTGTGCAGGGAGGAATGATTGCATCATCGATAAGATTCGCAGGAAGAACTGTCCGGCCTGCCGCTTCAGGAAATGTCTTCAGGCTGGGATGAACTTGGAAGGTAAACCGTCCGACCCGTCTTCAAATCAGGCCAGACCTTCCTTAAACGAGCCCGCTCAGAAAATGGCTTTCGAGTCATAATGAGGTGACACAGCGGCTTAAGCTTTTGTAATATGACCTGTGTCCTGTTGAAATGGAATATGTTTGAACAGATCACTCTAAAGGTCAGCATGGCTTAGCAAATACCAAGCAAAATAGAGCTGTGGAGGACCGATGGTCTCCGCGGACATCCTCCTCATCCATGCTACTCATTGTACCACGGCCACCTTCTTTTGTAAATAAATAGTCAACGAGGTTTGTGCCGGTGCAGCTGTGTGTGAGCTTCATTGTCATTGTCACTATGACACTTTTTTCATTATATTCTTTACTATGTTTGGAAACGGGCACACACCACTAGCGCTCATGTCACAACATGTCATGATTAAATGAAATACATGCTGGGACAAAACGACAACCCTGCCAGTTGTTGCTTAAAGATGATTGTTTTAACTGTTTGTGAGTAATTTAAAGATAAGACAACATGAGGAAAACAAATAGAAGAAAACCTCAGAGAGCATGTTGCACATATTTCCCTGTTTTTTCTGAAATCAGGATCAAAATGATAAATTAACACACCTTATATTTGAATGTCTAAAACCAACTTTCACCTTTAGCAGGTGATTTTACCTGGTGGGGCACATGACCCTGACCGATAGAGTTCAGTCAAACTGACCCAAATTTAGATAAGATACAAACTACATACTGAAACAAATAAGTTGTTGCCGTTGGAAACCACGGTTTCTGTGCACTGGAGAACACCAGAGCAACAATGCTGAAATTATCTCTTTCCCCAAAGTGACAAAAAAAAAGATGTTAGAACAGCATGTACCTGAACAACCTGGACACAAACGTTTTGTCCTTAGCGAGATCGAAAATATAGTGTCACTCCTCGATACAACCTGTGAGTGTGCTGTTGTCTACACGTGTGCTGGCATGCAGGCCATGCAGAATGAGCGGGCGCCACTTCCGCAACACATCGTCCACTGTCAAGACCAAGTTGACTGCCTCCGATCACGCGGTGACGTTTTACCTGTTTCTGCTTCAGGGGATCAATGTTAAGGACACCGTGCAACCGTTGGTGTTGAGGAAGCTACAGGTTGCGTAGAGCAGCTGCTTTAGTGCTCGGTTGTTTTATGAGAAGGAATTGTTGTCAGTGGTTTGTATGAATCAGTCTTGAGTGAGACTGCGTTCAAATAGCGCCGTGTTTGCCCGACAGAGGTGAAGGTAGTTGCATGAACAGGGAGAGACAGACAGACAGAGAGAGAGGTTTGATGGACGTCAGTGCATCAGCCGAAAAACTCCCACCAGAAAGGCTCTTAGTTGCCATAGAAACACCAGGAAAGGAAATTAAAAAAGGTTGAGGGCTGGAAAAAACATGTTTTTTCACGGTAGCCTCCCAACCCCTGGCATGTTTTGCACATTTAGTGGGAGAAATTGTCAAAGCGATACCCGGATGATGTTGACGCTGTGAGCAAAAACAAAACAATTTCATTAAAAAAAAAAGAATCCAGTGTGAAAACCTCTGTTCTGCTGAGAAATGGGGAGTTTGAGGACTTTTTACTAGGCACATGCCAACATATGGTGGTCTCATGACACTCATGAGGCTATTTTTTTTAATTGTTTCATGCTTTTACCATTAAAACATAACTTAATACACATGTTTTGTATTATTTTCAGTTAATATACCTCAAATACATCCTGGGGTCTGCACAGTTGAGCATTAATGGTGTAATAAATGATGGTTTCATTTATTCAGTGGTTTCTGCCTTTTACATGTTTCATTTCCTCCTTCTGTATTCCTGTGTCCAACCGTGCACCACAGCGAGGAAAAACAAGAAGCTGACCAAGCTGAAAGTGGTGAACCTGACACTTGAATCGGCAGTGCCCGTCAACACCATGCCTGTTCCAGTCATCCCCAGGTGCATGCCCCAACTTGTACCCACCATGCTGTCTGTGCTCAAGGCCATTGAGCCAGAAATTATCTACTCCGGCTATGACTGCACACTGCCTGAGACCTCGTCGCGACTCATGACCACTCTGAACAGGCTCGGCGGACAGCAGGTCATCTCTGCAGTCAAGTGGGCTAAGTCGCTGCCAGGTTGGTGCCACTCCCTACCATATGTTGCCTTCGATTTGGTTTATCTGCTGCTTCTCAGCTTCTCTTTGAATATAATATGTGTGGACCAAGTCACTGATACAGTAATACATGCAGTTAGTGAATGAAGTTACGTCACCTGTAGATAAAAAAAAAACAACAAAAGTTGCAACGTGCAGATATCACGTCCCACACGTCTCTCTGACCTCCAGCCGGCATACCGTAGAGTGTTTGCCAGCACAATTGTCATGTCGAAGGGAAAGTGAAGAATACGAGAAGCTCAAATCCCAGTGAAGAAACACAGCTTGTCATAATTCTAAATGTCAGAGTGTTCCTTCTAGTAGGTGATGGGGGATAACACATTGCTCTAGTCTAAACAGTTATTTCGATAGTGCGCCTCACAGATTGTGGGCAAAAACTGTAAATAAGACGCGAAGATGGAGCCATTGTGTTACTGCAGGCTTCATTGTGCTGATTGAATAAGGGTGAAGCAGTTACATGTGAAGTTCTAACGTCAGACTGACTTTGCTTTGGCAGGGAGAATGTACTGTTTTACATGACTACATGTCGTCTGCATAGACTAAATCCATAATTATGACTCCGTTAGATTTATTGCATTAAAAATCCTAAATCATCATCTCTGCAAAGCAAAGAAGCTAAAGGTTCCCTTTTTAATTATAAATGAATTTATAATTTAGGATCCGATAAAGAGACTCAATAGTTTGATGGATTCACGGTTTCCATTCCTCAAAGACAAAGAAAATGAAAACACAAAGAGTCTTTACCCACAAGTGCTAGATTCTAATCATGAGAAAGAAGCCACATGACGTGATAATCACTCCAAGCATTCGCTGGAAGATTTTTTTTTTTTGTACTCTACTCTAAACGTTGCTGTCGGTCACGCCACAGATTAAGGGTCAGGTTTCTCACAGAGATAGTTTTCTTTTTACTGTAAAATCTGTGTGTATGTGAAACCGGGCATAAGTCAGGCTCAGGCCCCTGGTCACACATGGCAACTGTTACGGGGAAGGGCTGGGATTTTAAAACAAATGTAATGTGAAGTGGTGTTTCATCTGCATTTCCACTGTCCTCTTTGTAACTGTGTGGAAGCAACTGCGCTGCAATTTAAATCCAATTTGAACATCACCTTAACTAGATCATGCGTTATTGTTTTGTGTAAGCCGTCTCTGTAATCCTGTTTTAATGATGTATGGAGCAATTACTTTTTCTTCTGTTCAGCGTTTCTCTGTCTATCTGAACTCAGAAGTTGACAATGTAGAGTTGTGCATTTTGAAAAATCGTGCTGCTTTGCTGGTTTCTAAACCCTAATATGACTTTCCTAGGCTTCCGTAACCTGCACCTGGACGACCAGATGACATTGCTGCAGTGCTCCTGGCTCTTTCTCATGTCCTTCAGTCTGGGTTGGAGGTCATACGAGCAGTGTAACGGTAGCATGCTCTGCTTTGCCCCGGATCTCGTCATGAACAGGTACACGCCACAGCCAGCTGCTCTGTCTCTGCATGAGTTTTGTTAATGCAGCTGAAGGCAAGTGTTAACTAGACTCTAAAAAGGTGGAAACAGGTTTTAAAGAGATTTTTTTTACTTAACTTGCAGACATTAAAATGGGAGCAGTCTTTATCTGACAATAAATCAATCAGCCAGTATAATACAGGCCGATGTTAGTTCACTGCACATGTATCGGTATCGGTTGATGACTCTGCTATTGAATAACACTATTTGTGCATTGAACACATGTCTTCAATGCACAAATTACAGAAGATATAAGTGATGCTGAACTAAATCTGAGATTTGGTAGAAATCGTCAGACATGCAAATACACACAACAAGTGAATTAGAAAACAAATTTAATAAAAAGATTATCCATCAGAGAGTACTAAAGAACATTACGGAAAATAAATCCTCATTTTACAGATACTATATAAACTACGCGAATAGAACAAAACCTTTCAGGAAATTCCTCGGGACAGATTAGATCAGATTAGCCTCCACTAAATACTGACCTATACAGTAAATAACCTTGTACCACAGGGCTGCCTGTCACCGCTAAATACTTCAGATGCAGCTGCAGTATGTTAATTACAAAGCCTCATTAATTTAACCATTAGTGGCTGGGCAAATGTATTGTTCTTGGATGTATCTGTACTTAGCACAGTCTTTGGAGTCCCTGGCTTTCAGGGGAGAAGGCGGAGGCTCGTCTCCTGATGGCTTCTCTGTTTCTATTAGTGCCTTCAAGGTTTTGAAGCTCAGATTTGAAATACTTAGGGAAATAAAACGGCATCGTCACGTCCTCCACTTCTCATCGTAGATATCTTGGGTACAATTGCCAGGGTACAATTGCTTTTTCCTCAAACTTAGTGGCAACGGGGCAGCAAACCCACTGACAAATCTGCAGAGAAATAATTGTCCATATTGGACACACTGAGACCTGAACCGTGATGTCATTTTCAAATGACGCTTGGACTGTCAAAGTGGTAAAAATAGATGTGAAAGGTGAAGTCAATGGCGCTGCAGTCGATCAGAATGAATAGATGGCTCTAAACCTGAGGCGTGGGATGTATCTGGAGAATGTGCCGTATTGATTTCAGAGGTTGAAAGTAATGTGGGCTATGTGTTAGTGACGTCCGGTTTTCTCCTGCAGGGTTGAAGCGCTTTCCCGCTGGGGTTATTTATTGAGGATTGAATAACAGGAAAATGTGACAAAGCTTTAAATCTAATCTGTATGTTTCTCTTCCTTCCTCTGTTTCTTCTCCTGTTGTGTCTACTCGCTCTAGACCTAATCCGTTTTATTTCCTGTCCTTTCAGCGAGCGCATGAAGCTGCCCTTCATGAGTGACCAGTGCGAGCAAATGTTGAAAATCTGCAACGAGTTTGTCAGACTGCAGGTGTCCTATGACGAGTATCTGTGCATGAAGGTCCTGCTACTGCTCAGCACAGGTAGTGAAAGCAAAATTGAAGCCATGTTATTTGAATTCTATATCTAACACTTCTTTGCAAAGTTACTTTGCTACTGCTGTAAGTGTCATAACCGGGCGTAAAAACAGACGGCAACACAAAAATATTGCAGGTTCAATATGAAGTCTTAACTATAACACACACAACTGCAGTAACTGTGTAAATGTGAGCAACTTACTTTCGTTTTCATAGCACTGCCGTCGACACATACTTTGTGTTACATAACGACCAGATTATTGCCCAAAAGAGCAGAATCTCTGCTGTCAGAGTTTTTTTCAATCGTGCAAACGGTAAAGAGTAAAAAAAAATTAAATTAAATGCAGAAGAGACCTGCCGGGAACCCCCCGTACAGGGGTCTCAACAGGTTGCTAGACAAAATAAGTTTTGGCTTTGTTTGTATCAAAATGACAATTATATAATCATTATGTAAAAATATATTTAAAAAAGTGATATCCACTAAGAAATAAGTGAGTACTTCGGTCTGAATTTCCAGTCTCAGAGGAAACAGCTTGTTGTGTAATCATCACAATCACAAAATAAAAGCACATTATGTAAAACCTCATTGTAACAAAAACACTTTGGATTATTTCAGTGAAAAATTGGACTCAGTGGAGATTTTGTTCTGGTGTTCTTCTAAATTAATGTTAACTTGTATGTAGTGATTGGCTTTTCAAAAAAAGGTACAAATTAGTGAAGGTCTTTAGATGAAGGCGAAAGAAAACAGTTTACTCTATGAAAAGGTAAAATAATAGGTAGTTGTGAAGGCTGCGGGCTAGTCCGCATGGTATTAGTTATTAAGTCATAAAAACACTGTTGCTATTTTAGACTTTTCCCCCTTATGTAAATGTCCCTTCGCTGAAGAGAACATTCAACTTTCCACCTCTCTCCTGGTGAATGACAGGGGAGAGGATGCTCTTTAGAGGTGATTTGCTCATTATGCAGAGGAAATGACATTTCTATAATGAGCAGTGGTTGCATTTTATTACCTATAGGACAGTTTAATGCATTGTGAAGTACTTTCAAACACTTTTTCGCATTTAAAATAGCATAAATGGGTAATAATGAATCTCTTGAATAAAAATAACACTTTTATTTCACACTAAATAACCAGAAGTAGGGAGCAGAAAGAAATTTTAGTCTTTAAAAATGGTATTTCCTCCAGATCTGCAAATGCATCATGCAAATAGCACCTGCACTCACTGGCAAGCGATGCTTGTGTCCTTGAAGGCGTATTTAAGGAACTAAAACCAGTCCAGTTGCCACCAAACAACCATCACCATGACCAGGATGACTGAGATTTTTAGCAGAAAAACTCTATCAAATTAAAGTTGTGTGCTCTGTGTATGTTGAATTACTTTGTGTTGTTAAGATGAGTTTAATCTCAGCGCTGACGTTACAAAAGGCTCTAACTACAAATAAAAGGCTGTCACTCATAACAGATCTTTTCTTCATTTTGTTTTACGAGTCACCGTCCTGCCATTGCCAGCTAAATTGCAAACGTGTGCGTCTCTTGTCTCCTGTCTAGTACCGAAAGACGGTCTGAAGAGCCAGGCGGTGTTTGACGAGATCAGGATGGCGTACATCAAGGAGCTGGGGAAAGCCATCGTCAAGAGAGAAGAGAATGCCAGTCAGAACTGGCAGCGCTTCTATCAGTTAACTAAGCTACTGGACTCCATGCAGGAGGTTAGAGAAACACACACACACACACACTCACTCACTCCAACACTGTACATTACTACTACTCCTTTTCAACTTGATCCTGGTGATTACACTCTCAGATACCACTACCATGCACATTATGTCCCATTCAGGCGACTGTTTTAAAACTAGGATTTAAAAATCCTCATAAAATGCGTTGTCGCTAATCTGCCTGTGTTTCTGCCTCTACCTCTTTCAGATGGTCGAAGGTCTTCTCCAGGTCTGTTTCTACACTTTTGTGAATAAAACCCTCAGTGTGGAATTCCCAGAGATGCTGGCAGAGATCATCACCAACCAGATACCAAAATTCAAAGACGGGAGTGTCAAGCCTCTTCTGTTTCATCAAAAATGACTGCCTTAAACTGTGAAACAATGCCTTAAATCCTGCCCTGCTCCACCCATGTACCTCTCCAGGGCCCCCGAGCTTTCCCCCCTAGCCCTAAGTCTTTGCTTTACCTGCCCCCCCGAGTGCTCTGACTTCATTCCTAGGTTTTCACTGGCCCCCTTCTAGGAATTCTGCAATGCCGCAGCCATCCAGCGCATGGCCTCCTGACTGCATCTAAACCAGTTCTGCGTTTGGCCAAAGTACAGTAGGACTCCGTACTGCCAACCTGCAGCTCTTCCTCTGGGCTAACCAAGAAGAACGTGGCCTCCAGGGGAAAGGGTTTTCGCTTCAAATCACTCTGAGGACACATTTTAGGGTATCTAACATTCTGTAGCCCCCTGTCCTCTATCCACAGGCATGCCATCAAAGGTTTTTATTATGGCTTCTCTTGGTGGCCACCTGCCCCCTGATCCCTCCCCCTGCCTCCACCGTTTTGCTGCTGTTTTTTTTATTAATAAGCCAACACCTAGAAGCACCTTTTCCTCCTAATACACTGTCCAACTCACTGGATTAGCAGCCTGTTGCAGCTTGCCCAAATTAAAAGCCTAATGTTCCTCTGTTCACCTGCTCAGCTTGTCTCCGTCTGCCCTTCCCATTTCCACTGTGCAGAGAATGTAATGAGTGTTCACTGTGGTTTCCAGAGAACCGTTGATAATGAAAGGGACAAAAAAAGAAACATGCTCTGACGATAAGAGAATCTTCTTTTTCTTAATCTCTGGACCAGAGGAGAGTGAGGACGTGTCCAGTTGTCAATCAGTGCGCTTCACTCGGATGAAACAGATCACCCGTATACACCTGGCTAACGTAAGAAAAAGAAGAACCAATATTCTCCGTGTATTTTATGCAGACATGTATTCCTGACCACACATGCAAAATTAAGGCACACACACACATTCACTGAAGAAATGTTTACACAGGATGTATCTGAGAAGGGATAACCAGTGCCTTTTAGCTTGTAATGCTCTACATAGCTATCTTCTCTGAACAGTTGTCTTTTTATCTCTTTCTCCATTAGACTGAGACATTGGACACCTTTCCTCATACATAGTCTGTTTGAGTTTTGAAACGCTGGCAATTCCTTGTTTTTGACATGGGCAGCTGACATCCCATGGTACATGTTAGAAACTAGAGCCCAACATGAAACATTTTAGGTCTTAAAATTGTCATGAGAATTACATTATGAAAGGACATTCACCTTTTATGTGTTATGGGGTCCTTTGCCCCTTTGAAGTATATTTGCTAAATATACCAGATCTCACAGTTAAAATAATGTTTCTTTGACAGTATGGTGACTTAATCATCAACAGATATAATGTTGAATAATATAAAAAAAGCTTGTGAGAAGCTCTGTGCTAAATGAACACTACTGGAATTTAAACACACATATCGAATGTTTTGTAATATGTAGGGCTGGCTGATTTAAACATTCCAATACTTTCGATCACATAATAACCAGTGAGTTGTTAATTGGAATGAAATTTGTTTACAGGTCTCTGCAGTTTATTCAGATGCAGTTGTGCAAATGGTTTTCTTAAAACTAAAAAAACACATCTAAGATGTTTGCTAGTGGTAAAAAGCCATAATAACCTAATTAAACCCAGTTTTAGGTCAAAATTCCTTTAACTGCCAGTTGGATTCATAATGACGTTCTTGTGTAGTTCATGGTTTCATACAACTTCATATTAAAACAGGCTTCAAAATGTGCTTTGGCGGAGCTGCGCGCAGAGTGACTTACCTGTCCACTCTGCGCGCCGTCTGTTTGACGGCGTGGTGGGAGAGCAGTGGACACAATTATGCCGTGTGTGCTGTAACCTGATAGGTGTACTGGTTTGGCTGAGTATTCTCAATACCTCTGCATAGGATTCACTTTACCACGTCGTGCCCGTGATCGGTAAACAAAAAGATTATACGTGTGACAAAGAGAATGATCTTAGGTTAAATACACCTTTAATATACCCTTTAATCAACCGAAGTATTGCACAAACAGAGTTATCAATAGTTATTAAGTTAAGCTCAACCTAACGAAAAAGGTAAATAACTATATTTTGGATAATATATAAATATAGAGACGCCCACCTCTGTTTTCAGCACAAGATTTCACCTCTAAAGTTGGAATATTTTTGAAAGATACAGATCCTTCCAAATGATTTGTGAATTCAAGCTCAGGCGACGATGAGACTACATCAGCAAGATGTGTCCCACTAGTGCCATATGTAATAGTAAGATTTTATATTTCTTTTTATTTTCAAGAAATGTGAAAGTGTGGTTACTTCATTTGTGACTTGACAGGTTGTAATGTGGTCACTTTGCTTCAGGTTGCTCAGTTATGGGAAAGATATTAGTTCAGTGTCACACCTACACCAGCTTAAACGTACTGATTGTTATATGTAAATGATAAGACTTTTTTCTTCTACTTTTCTTTTTTGGAGATGCACAGAATATTGTATTTTTGAAATTACGAAGTAAACAGAACTTTCTTCTGCTGCCAGACAGGTGGTGATCATTTGTAATGTAAAAGCATGATTGTACCAGCTTAGATGATAGCCAAAGCGAAATATATTAGCCGCGCAGTTGTACACTGGCTTCAGCTGGAAGCGTACACACAATGCACCCCCCCCCCCCAACCTCCCCATAACAGACACACTCTTATAACTGCCAGCCTCGCTCTGCCTGAAATGTCGACCCGTATAGATTTTCAGTTTCCACTGAATGGTACTCCTCCCTCTGCGGCATGTAAATCTGAATGGCGGTTAACCAGGTAGCAGGTTGCCATAGTGACCGGTCGTTTGTATGTTGCTTACCGTTAATAGAGAAGGCTCCGGATGCGTACGAGCCACTATTCAATAAGAGCCGTGGTGTTTTTGATCAGCCGTTCTACCAAAGGATGGTTGTGTTACATACAGTGCAGGCTTTCAGCGTCGACATAGAACTTGTGACATGGCCTTGGGTTGAGCAGAGCGCGCTCTTCTTGTCGCGGTCGGTCCTTCTGGGGACGACTTGACTGAACTGTCTCTGGGTAGTTCTCAGTATAAAGTCGCTACCAGGCGGCGGTGTTTCAGACAACAGCTTTAACATGTAGGTGTAACTACACCCCTGCCCATTTCTAAATGGCCATAGGTATATATAGCAGCTCCGACATATCCAGTGCAATGTAAACTGTGTATTATTAAAAATGTTTTACATAAACATAACCTCATATACTCATATACGTTTTCTTTTTCACCACTTTTCAGCATTATGTTCGACTTAAGGCCTTGCAAAAGGGAGACAGAGAGCCATAGAAATAAGATTTCAAATCAGGAACTACATAAATCCTTAAACAGTAAACAATATCAGAGCTTTTGGAGATTGATCTGTTGTAAAAATGACAATATTTTCTGTGATTTTGAATACATCAGCTTGATCCTCTTTGATATAATAATTTTACTCAATTCTTTTTTATACATTAAATGTGTCGAGAAAGTAAATATTTTTCTGTTTGTTGGTTTGTGTTTGATAAAGATAGCTGTGTTGAATACGTTAGGAAGTGTTAAACATGTTAGTCTTGTGAAGTACATGTCAATTCTACGAGTCAATGAGGACGTCCACTCGAAAGCTTGCTGTGTTTTAAAGTTATAAGGAAACGAAGAAGGGGTAAAGGGAGGGATGGTGAGATGGACTACAGGAAGTTTCGTGTTAATAGAAGAGTGACCAAAGCTGAGGAGAAAACAAAAACAAGAAGTATTCAAGCAGTTACATTTAAGTAGCACTTATTATCCAACTTCTACTACTTCTTGTTTCATTTTAAAGTTATCTTTTGTAAAGGTCTAGGCTTTGGATCCCATGTATATCGCTGTCAAGAGTTACTGGTCATTTTAAAATAGTAAACAGAAAAAAAAGTTACATTTCTGCGTAAATCTACCAGAGCCTGATGGAATTGCACTACCCTCATATTGGTTGATAAAGTCTATTTTGTATAAAATACATGCAAATGTTATCTCTAAAGAATAAGGGCAGATTATGTTTCACTGGTATATATGGCTATGGCTTTCATTGAAGTCTGTTTTTTTTTTTTTCAGTTATGTAAATGTAATCAAATCTAGAAACAAACAGAAAATGTTTGTTAAAAAAACAATAGTTTGTATTTCTTCTGTATTACACCGCTTCTGTAGTCAGTGTCAATATTTTCACCTATTTGATTAAATGTTGATCTGTGTTGTTCTTTGACATTGGATTCGGCATCGTGTCGGTAACAACTTGGATGATGTTTTTCTCATCACTGGTTAATAGTGAAAAGAACTGATTTCTCTTTAATTCAGACATCTTACACAATAAAGTATCCTGTTTTTCAACTCCAAGTGCCAGTGGTTTTCTATTTAATTTCAGATCTGATGTATTACACATGCACTTAAGTTTATTTTACACAAGGTTCCTGTGAAAAATATATGCACTTAATGCGTACATGTAAATGTATAAAGGTCCAAAGTACTTTAAGAGTATTTTGACTGTTCTTTGGGGGGTTTCTGGTGTTTGCTTTGAAAACACATTCTGAATAATGCACTTTTGATGGTTTTGTTAAGCTTAATTAAATGAAAAGTGTCCTTATTTTTTTTTTTTTTGAAGTTTAGGAAATATGGTTATTAGCTGACATGCAGAGTTTAACATGAAAAGACTGACTCCACTCATGACTGAAGCTAGAGCTGACGGTTGGCTTAGCTCAGCATAAAGAATAAAGCAGAGACAAACCACTAGCCACACTTTCTGTGAATCTCAATATTAGAGACACGATTTGACCTACGCTAAAACCTGAAGCATGCACGGAATTTAACCAGAAACTCAACATGTTTTGGCAGAGCAGTTTCGTTATGGTAAATGTGAAGCTTAAACTAAGTTCTGAACTGTTCCACAGAAGAACTCCACAGGAAAAGTTTGGTTTGTTTTTCCTGCCTCCTCTGTCAGAAAAGAATGAGGTAATAAGGATTAAATACATAAAGTGAGAACAGTCTAAGAGCTACATGAAAAATGCTAACTGCTACGTGTTGCAATGATTAGCCTAAATGTGTCCAGGATCCAGTTATACTATTTCAGGTCATTAAATAATCTGATAAACACTAGATACATTTGTGGAAATAAATAAAACCCTTTAGTGTGATGTAAATTAAGTCGATGTGTAGTTTAATGGCGGAACCAAAGTTCGTTTGTTACACCGTATGTTTTATGGAGAGAGAGAGAGAGAGAGAGCTGTGTTGTGTTGACAGAGGATTATGTTATGTTACAGTTACGTTCCTGTGTTTTGAAGAACGAAGGGTTTTTGGAGTTAAGACTCATACAGTTTATTAACTTCCCCCCAAATGAAAGCAGCTAGTGAGGAACATTGTGGTTAATGCTGCTGAATATTAGCGGACTTGCTAATTAATTAGCTAGCTTCTATCTATTTAAGCGAATGTACTTCTAGTAAATGACTGCAAAACATAGACGGTGTATTTTCACTTTAATTTAATATGTTAAAGCAGTGTGATGCATGACACTTGTGCATTGGTTTATACTGTTGATATGGGGTTAGAGTGCATCAGAAAACGGACCTGCAAACGTGCACCCCACTAATTTCACCAGCTGCCACTGGCTCAGACACGAAATAGGAAACAATAAAACCTTTAGCTGATCAACATTTATCTTTAAATCTGCACAGTCTCAAGGGATAATTAAGGCTGTGGATAGATTTAAATGACACAAAAATCTGGGCAAAACCAAAGAAACAGACAAATTAAGTTAGTATACTAAAATACAAAATATAAAATTTCATACTTCATAATAAAAAAATTATACCATATCAAATTACTGTGTATTTATTTACAGTGTCAATAAAACTCCCCAACAACAGAATACAGCTCAGATTGTGCCATTAAGAAAGCCTCATAAATAATAAGATTAGATATGAACAAAGTAGTCTCAATTCACATTTACGTTTTGTTTTCTCTCATCTTCTCATTTGATTTAAACATGTCCTTTCAATTCTCTCCTCTAAATAGCAATAATTCAATGAGAAAAAAAGAAGAAAGCTCAACATTGACTTATTGACTTATCAAACCCATACGCAGATCAGTTTCCATAAACTGTACATAGCTAAGCTCCTATAAAAAAAAAAAGTATGATTTCTCCTTAAAAGTCAGATCGCTCAAAAACCACATCTGCATCTCATTTACTCATCAATGACAACCTTGCCTGTTACCTCTGGATCCAAATGTGAATGCCTATCCACTGCAGATAATAATATTCAAAGGAAAAGAAATCGTGGTGGGCGATTGGTATTTTGGCTTTGAAATCTCCTAAGTTGTTTGCAAACTGATTGAATCTGTGAAAGTAAAACTGTGAGAACATACCCTTAAATATATACAGTATGATTAATTGTTTGTTTTTTTAAAGCTTAAAAAAGAACATTGATAGTTATTTGTCTTCTGTAATGTGAAATACACATCAGCCTGGTTGATGGGAATTCCCTGAATGGACTGAAATCATGTAAACATGACTAAACGCTATATACAATACAGGATCCAATTATTTCCAACACACACAACAAGGTTTGAGCTGGAGCAGCAGAGCCTTGCTCGTTTTAACCAGCAGTAATCAATAAGTGCTCCCACACTGCACTGTAAACCGCTCGTAGAGATGGTTTGAAATTTTTCACATCGTTCTGAGGACTCTGCAGGGAAGACGTCTTCTGGCGAGACGTTTTGAGCTGAAATATTATCCAGGTGGAATCTTGCCCAAGGGCTCACAAGCATATTTGGAGCCATACAATAAAATCCAGTGATTTAAATCTGCAACGCTCCAGTTCCAACAATGGGATTAGCAATCATTCAAATTGTATAAACAAACGAGTCAAAGGCGCTTTAATCTTCACCATCTCTGTTTGTTTTCCATTTCTAGCTGAGGAAAAACGGCCTGGTAGCTCAATGGGTTAAGCGTCAGACTGGAATGCAGCAGGTCGCAGGTTCGAATCCCAGTCTCACACCTAGTCTATCCCCTACCAGGTGTGTCCTTGAGCCAGACACCCAGCGCTAGCTCCATGTAAGTCGCTTTGGATAAAAGCGTCTGCCAAGCAAAGTAAAGTAAAGTAAAGTAAAGTAAAAAAGCCAAATTAGTGGCAGTGCAGTTAAAAGAAATAAAGGGGTATGAAACCCCAAAAAATATCAAATCATTTAAAGTGATTCCTCCCAGGTTACTCCTTTCTCTCCTTTCTCTCTCACATACATGCCAGGTTTATGACTGCAACAGTTTCACCAGGACTTCAGAAGCCACCCACACTTTTCCCAACAATGAGACCCATCCTCTAACTTTTCCAGTGCAATTTATGATTTTCTCTCCAGTCTTCTCCGCTTCATTCTTGAATCAAATCCATTTGATATGGTTCTGCTCGGTCCAGCTTCAACTCGCAATCTACTCAAAACAACGTCCAGTAAACGTTCGGTTTTTGTGCAGTCAAATCTCCACTCTCCACACTCTGTTTGCCCAACAGATGCCCACTTTGGGTCTTTTTTCATCACAGGATTATAAAAACTCCAGATAGTTTTCTGGTATCAGTCCAGTTCGACCGTCTAGAGTCCCTTCCAGCCACCCGGGTTCCCTGGAGGCATGAACTGGAAAAAGAGAGAAACAAAAAAAATTATCTTTTCTCAAAGAAAACAAAGATTTCCATAAATGAAAGATACTTCAACATGCATATATTCAGATGGTGAGAGAGTACAGTGAAGACAGTTTAGAGCCAGGGCATGAAGCACAGGGGGGTCCAAACATTTTCCTGTGAAGTATTCAGAAAGTTGGACACAAGCAGATATGACTTTTAAAATGAAGAAATAATATGTAATATTCTGCACTACTTCTAGATCAGACTTGAACAAATTTGTATTTGATCAAGACAATGATAAAGTTAACTCCTTAGAAAATGTCAGGTCTCCCTAACTTATCTCTTGATGTTCAAAATAAACCTGAGGTGGATTCGATCTACTCCAGCGGCTTGTTCAAAGTAAATCATCTTGCATCTATTGTTAATCTGTTATAAATATATCTGTGTCTCAACTGTCTTGCTGAACATTGCTGACTGTCGAGCATCATGAGAGTGGGAAATGGAAACTAAGTTAAAGAGTCAGAAATCAAATTGTAATTCTAAGTTTTCTCCACTGAGACAAACCACAGAAAAACATTGGATTCCAATTGTTGAAACCCACTGGAAAACACTGATTTAGTTTTGAAGGGATACTATAAATGTCACAACAGAATTCTTATAAGACCACAACACTGGGAACAGTTACATCAGCACCAACTGTACTGGACCAAAGTGTATGTAATGGTGTAGTGTAGTGTAATGTGTCATCAAATTCCATCCATGTCCAGTCAGAAATGCGTAACAATGGAAAAAAAGAAGGAAGTTCTAATAACAACAACGTCCTCCTCACAGGACATCACACACACACACACACACACACACACTACATCTGTATTTTACCTTTATTGATCTAATTTTAGCAAATGAAAAAGAAACTATTTGGCTAACACCCTATTTAACAGCTAAAACAAAGACACACATGAGGTGCGATGTGACAGTATTCTTGTCATAACTAAAAACGCATTATACCCTGCAGGATGAGCTCCACAGGGACAGCTGGGCTTGTTGACATACCACTGTAGGGATTACATGTCCCCAAGGTCACATATTAACCCAAAGAGCTCCGGTGACACTGCTGCACGTTACATAACTCTCAATAGTCTTTACTCAGCTAACTCTATTTAGGGTCTGGGAGTCTGACAGATGGGCATTACCAAAAGTGTGTTTGTTTCCCTGCAGAGAAACCAACACTTGCCCTGGTCTTTATTAGGAGAGCTGAGCACAGAAAACTGGAGAAGTCATTGTGATCAACAGTTTGGGGAGATACATGTTGGAGAGGTTGAAATTAGGCACAAGAGGACCTGTGACCTGATCTATCTGTCTGTCTATATATCTACCTACATTTTACTTTACTTTACTTTACTTTAGTTCGCTTAGCAGACGCTTTTATCCAAAGCGACTTACAATGAGCTAGCGGCTCAGAGACACAGACGGGGTTCGAACCCACAACCTTCTGCATCCCAGTCTGACGCTTAACCCACTGAGCTACCAGGCCGCATAATATACTTATATATGATGTATATATACACACAGCATATATAGTTATTTTTCCCCCAGTGAAGCATTTTAAGTTGTTGAATACATAAAAAAACACAATGCCATGCACTTTAGTCTGCCTGCTAGTCTCCAGAAAAACTGAAAAATGTGTCACACCCTCGTCAGGCATCCAGTAATTAGTTGCATAGCAACAACTAAAAAGCTCCTTCATGAAACTCAAAAGCACCTCGTCTCGTTCCTCTTCTTCTTTTATTCCATTACAGAACTTGTGCTCCAACCGCGACAACAAAATTCAGCAGAGAGGCTACGTGAAGTCCTGCAAATTCCCAAGGTAGACTTTTCATTCTGTTTTTATATACAAATAAAAAACCCACATCTTTCCTTTTTCCTTTCTGCTGTCAAGTTCAGAGTGTGACTCACCATTTTCAAAGACGGTCCCAGCGATGAAGGACAGCTCAGAGCCATGCTCTGCCTTGCAGGCGTACAGCGCTCGAGCCTTCCTGCCCACAATACTGGAGACATTAAGAAATGTTGGAGTGAGACGGAAGATCAGAACCCAGGAAAGAGTTTCACAGTCATACTTTATATGAACAGTTCTCAAGTATCGGGAAGCTCTAGTCCCGTGTCGTTGTGCAGGTTTTGTCCCATAATTCAAACGTATTAGTTGTGATTCTCCTGGACTATTTTGGATTTCATGCTCTACTTAATGTTATTGGTCACACTATGACTATATATTTCACATCCTCCTCTTTTACAAGCCACTTTTTATGTTCCTGTAACCTTTACTGAATCATGCCCAGAACTTTCATTAGAGTTTGGTGGTTGAACGACTTTGAGGGTTCAAACTGGTGGCAAGGAGGACCACCTGTTCACAGCTTCTGCAGCAGCGCAGGACATCTGAGGCTTGAAACTCGAAGCACTGAAATGCAGTGACGGACACAGTTTGTCTGCCAACGATGCATTAACAGCATCCAAATAAAGTGCATTTTTATTTCAACTGAGAACCAGTCTTATAAAAATAGTTGTGTACCTCCTTGATGCTATATTGATCCCCTGAGGAGCATTTCAGCTTTTGAATTCTTCATTTTATGGGGGAGGTCAGTAGTCTGCGGGACTGTTGGGTTTTACACATACTTCTGTGTATGCACACACTAAACCTTGCTCTGTAAAGTGCCTTGAGATGACCTTTGTAATGATTTGGCGCTATGTGAATAAATCTGAATTGTCTGTCAACTACACGACAGCATGCTGAAGCTTGTTGGGAGAAAGTGTCTTGCTCAAGGACACTGGCAAGACGCGTGCAGGAATGAGCCCTTGGGCCCTTTTTCTGATTTACCTGCTCCTCATGAATTCAAAGTAAGATGTCTAGACGCTGGCATGAATAATTTTAGCATTAGCATATTTCTACTAGCGTTCGAGTAATTTCCTGCAAAAAAAGTCACGCTGCTTTTTCCAGCTTCACTGTGCTTAGCGGCGCGTTCACCGTTACAAATGCACGCACACAGTGGACCCACCTGACAGGAGACGAGTCACTGGAGGCCGACGACGCCGGCTGAGGACTTGACGGGGCCGAGAACAAGGGCCACGAGGGAGAATGCGGTGAAGTAGGGCTAGGAGATGTCGCTCTGATGGACAAAGTAACGCATAAATGAACAGATGCTGGTGAAAAAAAGAAGCACATATTCCTTTTAATTGTGTGCGTAGTGAAAAACACATTTTTCTTACATTGTTGGTATGCTGCCTCGGCTCTTTGGGTTGAGTCTGCAAACAAAAACGAAATAAAAGACAAAATGAAGTCATACACTGTAAACACTTATGTGAGTCATGAAAACAAAGCAACACTTTTCTAACTAACCACATAGTGATCTGGACGTGATGTCTCCAGAGACATTACGTTACGGTGACGTGTCTGCAGAAGGACCGGGAAACAGAATAGTATAATAATATATCCTTTAACAATATCTGTTTTAGTGTTTGCCTGAATCCCCCTTGTCAGTAGCTCGGCTCGGCCTTTGGTGTTGTGCTCATCAGCTCATGCCCACGTTGGGGCATATATACAAATACGTCATCGAGCAGCTACATCATCGATACAGCGAGACCAAGCTGCTGGGAGGAAATGACTCCTTAATAACTCTCAGTGGGCGAGTTGCTTATTGTGCTCCGGCTCTGACTAATAGCTACGAGGAAGAAAACAGCGCAAGCTGGTGAGCTGTCAGATTCAAAACAAGGCTGAATTTTACAGGCAAGGTGTTGATGCTCCAAACACAGAACATCTATACGCGACTTGTTCTTTTATGCATCTAGGGTCAATACGCTGCCTTGTTACGTACATGCTGCTATTAAACCTATCAATGCTGACACTTTTCACAGGCAAGAGTATAGGTGGAAAAAAATCTCCACCAAAAGCTGTAGCCACACCCGCCAGGAGCTGAAAGGGCTGAAAACCTGTAGAGCTGAAAGGCTGAACTTTCCTGTTACTCTGATGCTATTATAATGAAGATTTATGGCATGATTTATGAGTAATTTAACACAGACACATGCATATGCATTAGTCACCCTTTTTCTTTTTTTCCCTGACCCATCAGTAACACAGATGACACAAGAGTATGTTTTTCTTCTTCTCCCTCTCATTTGTTTCAGGACCCATTTTTATAGGATAGTCTCTCCCTTTTGCATGAAGTGAACTGTAGTTGCCATAGTGACACTGATATAGCCCAAGGTAATGTTTGGGATAATCACAGCCCCCCCCCCATCCCCCCATAGGAACACACACATTTTACCTGTTCAATAGCCTGAAGCAGAGAAGTGATAAAATAGCTTTGAGGAGTTATTTATCTACAGTCCTACGGTTTTCATCCAACTCTGTATTTCAGCACTTAATTCTGGCGGAATCACATGCTGCCAGGTGACAAGTGGACTTGAACTTTGAGGTGAGAAGTCCATTCTGAAACTAGTGATTGACAGATTTTTATTGTAGCGCAGTCGATCCTGGAAAAGTCCAGAGTGATGGCAGAGCTGACGCTATTTTATGAATCTAGGACAGACTATCAGCTTTATTTATCATTATCTATTAACTGTCTTTATCACCAATTCTGACTGTAATGTACCGGTATTCATTTATCAGACTGTAAGCTGAAGTGATCGTCTCAATGATCCACCTCCTCTCTGTGTAGGATCTGTCACCAGTCTCCTCCATTTCATTCTCTTTCTATCTCGTCTGTCTCCTTCTAACCCATTCTCCTCGCCTCCCTCCCTCCCTCCCACCTTCCCACCAGTGGAGCTGCTGAAAAAGACGCTTTCCAGCTCACAGTCAAGATATTTCGATCCACTATATAAACCAATGATTTCTTTCTCCTGTTCTGAAAAGAACAAATTCTCCTCTTTCTCAGATGAGACACCCATTTGCCGACGAGCAGGTTACAAAGGTGAGCAACTGAATGTAGTCTCCCCACCACACTTGCAGCACATTTGACAGCTGATGTACTTGAACCGATCTCTCGTATCGTCCCTCTCTACCTCACAGGGTATCTATTCAACACACAACACACGCGCTGGATCTGAAATTCATACATGTTGCTGATGATGTATGAAGTTAAATTATTAAATGCTCCTGCCCAACGGCTCCTTTTAGAAGTGACAAATCCAGTTTATAACTTAGTGTCATCCACTTCCTAAAGGTTGTTGTTAAAATAAATCAACCTGAGCTACACGGCTAAATGTGCTGAAAGAGGTGCATAAATCTCTCTGAAATATTTCAGGAATGAGGATCATAAATTTTAGACTCTAGTGTCACTGAGCCCCACATTATCTTTATGTTTCCATAACGAGCGACTTAACGAGCGACTACTCACTTATTGATTACCGTTTCAGGAGGTTTGATTGTTGCGGTATAATCCAAACAGATTAAAGTGAAACCCACTCGTCCGTGATTGTTTTATCCCAGTTATGGCTTTAAACGCTTTAAACCCAACTTGGAACTCATTCATGGGGGACGGCCACCACTCAGTGTAATGGCTGCAGATGTAAGAGCATCAGAGAGGAAGACGTGCCGTGTCAAGATGCAGTTCATCAGCAGAAGCAGACACAAAGTGGCCGGTGGATGCTGGGAGGAGACACTTATGTCTCTGATGGGTTTGCTACAAAAACCTTCTCACGAAAAGAGCTTTTCTTCAGCTCGTGGCACATTTCTTGTTCTTCTCTTCCTCAGCAGTGGTAATTCCATTGTCCTTCTCTTTATCTGTGATCTCTCTGCATTCAACACTCGCTCTTCACTCCTTCCTTTTTTCCCTGTTTTATCTCAAATGCCAAACAGACGCCAGGAATACGTCAGAAGAAATTACTGACTTTCCCCAAAGGAAGCAAAGGAAACTTTTTATGAACTGTTAGAGTGAGATTTGTCTGTCAGCTGACTAATTCAAAGGGGAGGCATGTTGGGTTTGTTTACACACACACTATGTAAAGTGCCCTGAAATGACCTTTGTTGTGATTTGGCGCTATACAAATAAAGATGAATTGACTTGAATCCTGAAGCTACTGGACAAGCCTTCCATTTCAAAAGGCTTGAATTTAAAATGATTTCATTTTGGCTGGGATGTAAATTTCTCCTACAATGATTAGTGTTTGCAGGAGAATAGCTCAAAATGAGAGCAGAACAAGGTTAAATATAGCAGCCTCACCTCTGATCTATTACTGTCTGTTAACGCTATGAACTGACCGAACCAATAGGTTCTTACGAATTAAATGTTCCTGCTGATTTGATTTTCATGGACTTTCTATAAAAGGGGACATTTGAGGGAGTTACGACTATGCAACACTAAAATCAATTACCTGTCAATAAGCAATATATATATTTATATTAAAATGTGGTTAATTTCAACACAGTTAGCTAACATTAAAAAGACACACGCACACTCCTCACTTTGTTGGACCACTGCTTTAAAAGCACCACCGTGCTAAATCTGTAAAGCTTTCTACTGATCCTCACCTAGTTAGCTCCCGCTTTCCTGACTAATCCAGCTGAAGAACTACTTTCTCTTTCCACAGTGTTTTCGTTGTGGGTGTTTGTTCAGTAACTGAGAATCATTCAAGAGTTCCATCTTTAAACCAGAACAAAACCTCTCTGTTCTGTGTCTGTTCACACAGGTGGAGGCTGGTGGAGTTTCTACTGTTCACTGACCTTTATTCATGAATTAAGTTCCATTATTAAATGAATTTTCCTCCAAATCAAAGATAAGAGGTATTTTTCTACCACTTATTGGAATTATTCCTATATAAACAATACCATTACATTTTTATGAGTATAACTGGGGCTGTATATTTCCTCTGCATAAGGGCCCCCCAACAAAGTGGAGCCTGGGGGTCCACGACTACCTCAATCCTCCTCTGCGTGAAGTCTATACTCACAGTGAGACGGGTCGGCTCTGCCGGGCGTCCTGCTCGCCGTCGTTGCTCGTCAGGCTGTGCCTCGGGGTCCGACCTTGGCTGCTGCTGCTGCTGCTGCTGCTGCTGCTGTTACAGTTGACGGAGGAGGAAACCGACTGGTGCAGCTCACCGACTGTGGCGACACTGTTCCTCTTTTCACCTACAGGAATGAAGAGAGACTTTCTAATTGTTTTTCCGCAGCAAAAATGTTTGTTTTCTCTGCAAAGTACCAGTTGTTAAAGATATGCCTGTGATGAAGGTCTGTCTGAGCTTACGGTTAGTGAAAACATTCCATATTTGCTCACCTTTCTGGGAATGTGTTGGTGTGTGGAAGAGCGTAAGAGGCCTCTCGCTGCAGGATGGAGCTTTGCTCTCATTGCTTTTTCTCCTGGGCGTGTTGAATGGCAGACTGGTCAGATCGCCTGCAGAGCTCGGTGCATCCTTGAATATCTGTCGGAGGAAACAGCACAGTAGATTTACAAAACATGCGTGTAAATGAGCAGCATGGCAGAAAACTATGACTAGAAAACTAAGATAATACAATCCTTCATTAACCTCATGCACAGCTAACCTTCCTGTGAAAACAATGATTGTATCATTTTGAAGTTGATATTATATCTGTTATTAATTCTTGGTTTCTAATGCAAAATTATTTAATCCTTTGCAGCTCGTGGTCCTAGTGACAAAGCTGCAAAGTGGTAATAATGACACATGCAGGAAGAAAATAACAGTGGATGCTGTGGTGACATTTCAGAAAATACCACGCTGTCCTCAAATGTTTCAGAGATTTTACTCTCGTTACTTTAAGTGATCTGTATTTTGCTCCTGGTTGTTTCACCTTAAGGCCAGCATCAGCATGGCCTTTGTTATGCTCTTTAGTCTGAGGCGCACCAGTATTGTAATAAAATAGGCGATAACTAAAAATCATCTCAATATGCAAGAACTATTTTAGTAACGGTTTGTGTTACACCTTTGAAATCACAGGGTCAACCCCTCTTACCCTGTCGTGATGCTCTATGAGGATCTCCACGACGATATTTTGGAATTTGATGTCCATGATGGCTGCCACCGTCTCCTCCTGAGGACGGAGGAGAGTAGGCCCAAAGACCACCCCGAGGTTGGCCACAGTCATCAGATTCTGTTGATGATGACTTGCCACGCTGTTCCAGGGTTGGAGAGCAATAGATTAATATAGAAATCCCTGTAACTTTTCCTAAATGAGTCTCAATGGCTTCATCAACCTGTTTTCAGCAGCAGCAAACAGACGTTTGTAGTATTTACATATTTAGCAAATAGCTGGAGAACACAGTGGGTAGTTTATCACCTGAAAAGCCAGATATATTCTTCAGGACTAGAAAACTGAACGGTAATGTTTGGGATAATCACAGCGACCCCCCCCCCCTCTTTGCTTGTTTTCAGCAAGCAAAGAGCAATTAACAGTTTGAACGAGTCACAGAATCGGTTGTTAAGCAAAATCCTGAAAACAAAGACTCATATTTCTACACACACAAGACTAATGGTATTTGACGACATCATCTAATTTTTGTAATTTTTAACCCTTTATCATTCGACGTATGCAGGATCCAATCCAGTACTTTCCAGTTCCTTTTACATTCAGTGGGACTCTCATCATAACTCACAGTATGTATCCTTGAGGTCTGAAAGACATGTTTCCTTTTATGTCCACGTTAGACACGTTAATCGTTAAATGGATAAACAGGAAAGATATATTTACATATTTCCTTTTCACCACATTACTGCTGCGGCTTGTTGAATGGTTTCTGTGCCTTTGAAAAAACCGCCACTTTACACTGTGATCGGGCAACTGTGCAGGTAAGAAAGGACTCAAAGGACACTGGCAACAGGTCGGGTCAACACAGGTCACAGCATTGACTGGGAGGACAGGAGACAGTAGTGGTCATGTCTGCTCAGAGACCACAGCTAATCTCCACTGTTTGTGTTGGTCATTCATTTTCATTCAGGCTTAGGTTGGTTTTAAAGTGAGAGAGCCTGAAGTCATATTAGAGGGGAATGAATTAACTAATTTAACTTGTGAATGCCAACAAAAGCATTTTACGAAACAAAGTAGGGACAGACTATGAGAACAGTGACGTAAACTCTATCGCATCCACGAGAACAAACTGTGCACTGTTGTGTTGTCATTGTGCCCTGTAGTTTTCTTTTCCAGAGGTTAGAATGCAAGAGAGGATGGGATTCGACCTTTTAAACTCTGAGTCATGGTTGAAGATGTCCGACAGCAGGTGTTGTCCACTAACCCCAGTTAAAAAGAGTTCTCAAAGTAGTTGGATTTACAATCGTCTAAATGCTAAATAATCACAGTTGATGCCTCATTTGTCACACATCGTATCACGCTGCTGCTGCTGCTGCTGCTGCTGCTGCTGCTGCTGAAGAAAAGTCAGATAAAGCCACTGGGCTTACATGTGGGTTTAGCATGAAAAACTTTGCCAATTGGCTGCATTAGCAGAATAAACATACGTCTTTACATAAGGATACAGCGGATTATAGGCCTCTAACCTGCAGACAGGTGCTGGCGTGTTTTCAGGTAATGTATCATAGCGTAAAGGATGAACGTAGGATCCTATTATCTCCCAATAAAGCAATGATTTGGTGATTTGCAGGTCATTGAAAATATTAATCATGCATCAAAAGCACAAGTTAAGAACTCAAAACTGATGGTCCTGCAGTTTCTTTATAATTACTGTGGCCAGGAGATCAATAGCACTGATGCTCTTCAATGACGGATGACAACAGCAAACAGCTGCACAATGCATCTATGTTCAAGGGTGTTATAGGTCCACTTACTTGGCCAAGTGTTTAATCAGCAGCTCCAGCATCTGTCTGTTCTTCTCAGGTAGCCGGTGCACCAGAGCATGAATCTCTGTCACCCTGACCTCCGGGTTGTCCATCTCTGGACAAAGACAGAGAGTAACACAGAAGAAATGCACGTCAGTTTGTCACGGACACATACCTTTCAGTGCATGCCAGCAGCAGAAACAAAACAAGGAACGGGGAAACGGAAGAATCTACAAGTGGAAAACGCGCAGGACGAGTGACTCTATTCTTCTTCCTTCAAAGATGTCACATGCTGCAATAGATGCAAGTGTCTATTGTGCAAAGACTTGATGCAGAGAAGACTAGTGTATGTATCAGAGGTAGAGATAGTAGTAACACCTTAAGACCTTAAAGGATGCTGTGTTCAACTTTGTGTGCAAAAAGCTTTACAGTCATTTTAATGTGATGCATCAGGGATATTAAAACAATCTTCGTGTGAATACAGCCCTGGGCCTTCTTTAATGACTTAAATGTTGTCACTGTCAAATCCCATGACAAACCCAACAATACAATGACAACAACCTGCACATGCCTTCCTCCTGCACTAAGAACTCACTAGATGGGAATTTGAACATCTGACTCGATGTTGACAGGCTGAACGGTGATTAACATCACAAAGTCATTTTTAGCATTCCCCATTTAGACTGAAAGGACAGGTAGAAACATAAAGTCGACGTTAATCCTGCTGGAGATCGGAGACGTTCTGTGTCCTGGCGACACACAGGTAGACGTGCAGGCAGAGAGAGACCTGTTGTTAATGAATTACTATAATAAGTCACGGCCGCAGAGCCAGTCGACAAATAGATGACAGCAGCCTCACACTAGATCACCCCTCCAGGCCCTGGCTATCAGCGCCGAGCGATACACTCACATATATATATATATATATATATATATATATATATACACACACATTCAGCCGCACTGCCAGCATCAAACACACACACACACACACACACACACACACACACACTTCTCACACTCATTCTAACCACAATTCATAACTCAGGTACAAACAAGTACTGGGCTCTGGAATGAATTTGCACTAATGCCTACCAAATCCCAGGAGAGGTATAAAGCACAAAGTTAAATATGCTTCACCAGTGACATTAATCCTATCTGTTTTACCAACCTCATTACCAAGAAATCCCCCAAAATAACAAAAGCCATGTGTGCTCTCAGGGGTTTATTAGCTGCAGACAAATACTGCGTTTTGCGTTTTTGCTTTGATTTTAACAGAGACACAGAAAACAAGCGTGACACAAATGAAAGAGGGCTTTATGGAGATTGCAGTTACCATAAGTGGAATTTGTCCTCAACATAAGCCGCCAGACACCCTGCAACAACAACTTTCTTTTCCTCAGCCTCCTTCTTCTCTTGCTAAGACCCACAGCTGCATCAGCTCAGGGCGGCAGTAATTGGGGCAGAAGGCAATCGTCCACGGACCCCGGAGTCGTGGTTACCTTCACAGTCACAGTCTTTGCCTGGACGAGATAATGAACCTTAAACTCTTGTCACCTAAGGGAGCAGCCTGTCAGTAAAGACTTTCCCCAGGAGATCAAAAGTAGTGATTCATATTATTACTATCTGGTGATGCAGACTACATTTGACTGTTTGCTTCTGAATCTGTTGCCATTTTTGCATTATCACTTACCTGCTAATTGCAAAACTAAAACAATGCTTGTCGCTCATATTAACCCTTATTTAAAATGATTCAAAAGCACAATCATCTCCCGCAAAGTCACAGATCCAAGTAAGCCTATTAAATATGCCTTTATTTATTATGCGCTACATAATAAAATAGAAAAAACTACCCAGACTACATTTGCTGTTGAATTCGGGACATATGAAATAAATAAACTGCTGCTGCAAGTCACCAACAGTGCAGATGTTCGTTGACAGCAAGCTTCAAAGTATCTTAGAGTCACGAAACGTTTATAACACAGTTGAGCGTCAAGACATCAGTTAGCAAAATCATGGGTGGGGGGTGGGGGGTGGCCCGAAGTGGGAGTAAACAGCAGATGTTTGTCTTAGTTTCAGTTTATTTTCAGTGCAGAGGAAAAGAAACTCTCCGGCGTTCAGTTTCGCACGTTTTGAATCCAAACTGAAAGTTGACGCTGGCTGACAATCGGCTCCAGAAATGATCAGAATTATCGCCGGGGAGACGAGAAAGCAGAAGGTTCGACGACTGCTTTGATGCAGGCTGCAATTACACCACCCACCGAACGGCAACAGCACACCGTCCACATCCCACTATGGCGTTCCCGGTGTTGTAATGAATGCCAGTAGGGTTTTCTGTTAAGTGGAAAGATGTTCTTTGCCAAAGTGATTTTGTTCATACTCTGAATGTGCTGTTCTCTGTACCCTCACATTATCACGTGTGAGATCAACACGAATCATTGCAGCATCCTTCTACATGCCCAACCCTAAGACTGCTAGGATCAAGGCGGTTTCTTTCAACGTTCTACTGTTTATCAAACCAATCTCCGTTTGCTTTGCTGCCTGAAAGCAGAGATGGGATCTGTGTTGTTCAGGTTAGACTCTCCAAGTCAAACGTGTGAAACGCCTGCGATCGCCTTTCGTGGCCGAGTCAGCGCTCGTCCTTTCGTCTCTCTTCCTGACACCAGGTCACGAGGCGCAAGCGACACCGTGGACGTCCAGTTAGCGTCCTTCACCCGTGAAATGTTTGTTTTGCTCATACATGCCAAAAGCAGGTATCTGCAATCCAGGTGGCACCACCTTCCCTCCTCCCCTCCCCTCCTTTCCACTCCATTTCCTCCTTTTGTCCTACTTTACGCCTCTGCTGTCCGTCTAAACCAGAGAAGCCTGGGATGACGGAGAGTAAGCCGAGACGAAACTGGAGGAGCAGGACGGTTTGTGAGCGCAGTGAGGGGAGGAGTCGGTGATAATGCATAAAAGAGAGGAGGAGAAAAGGAGGAGCTGAAAGAAGGAGTTCAACTGAGGACGCTGTCCTTACAACACCCCACTGCATCTGCTGAAATTCTGCCCTGGAGAAAATACAAAAGCGCATTCTCACATGCAAATTCTTTCTCACCGATGCGCAGTCAGTCCTTTCGGACGTGGACATAAACACAAACACTGCAGGTGAAAAAGAACATTTTAATCTCTAACGTTTATGCACACAGCTGGCGAGCACCATGCATAAACCAAGCAGCGTAGCACGGGTGGTCCAAGTCAAACCAGCCGCGTTGGAAATCTTTTTGCTTCACATACACATTTTTTCACTCTCCTCATTTTCTCTCCAGTTCACTGCGATGCAGAGCTAGCTCTCGGTAGCGCTGCCAGAGACGTGGTCGTTTCCTGGGGTTACTTCCCCTGTCAGCTCAGCTTTCTAGAAGTTTACCTCCTGACTGTCGACTCACACTGAGGTGAACTGCACCTGCAGACGTATGCATCGAATGCTCGGGACATGAATGAAGTCTTGGTAAAAAGACTCGGCTAAAGGAAGCGTATATCAAACCATCTATGTCTCTGCACAAAACTATTCGAATGCCGTAACAGTTTGGTCTTGCACGTGTTTATTCTGTTGCCTAGGACCCACACAAGAAGAATGGAATGCATCCCACTGTCCTCAAGACGCGTGAGTTTTGAATACGCCGCACCCATCAGGTGCTGGTGCACATGAGCACAGCTGTATCGGTCGCTGTGGGACCCAACAAGCCTCACAACCCAACACACAGCTTTGTTTCTCTCAGATGATCTTCTCTTCCACGCAGCAGGACAGAAACATAATGTGTTATTCACACAACACAAAGTGGCACAGTCGCAGGCGGAGGAGTCTCTACTACCAGAGGAAAGAGACGGACAGAGGACCTGGGCAGCACAGTGGGTGTCTCACCCTCCACCTCCAACTGGTCTGAAAGAAAGTCAGGACCTTGATCACTGCAACTCAATTCAGATTCTATATACTGCGCCGAATCACAACAAAAGTCATCTCGAGGCACCTCAGAGAATCACACAGAAAAGCCGACAGCCCTGGCTGAGCGAGCACCAGGCAACAGGGGAGAGGAAAACCTCCAGCAGAACCGGGCTCAGGGTGGGGGCGGCCATCTGATCAGATCAGATGGAGAAAGAAAAGAGACCAACACGATCCCGTTCATGTGATTATTTCTCATTCTCCCATTTAACTGGAGGAAAACCTGAGAATTATCTTCAAACAAATTCCTGAAGCTGAACAAAAAGTAAATAAAACAACCGCTCTAATCCCTATTTAGCCAATTCAGAAACCTGGAGGATTTGAACCTCAAGCGCTGGTAATCGAACGTTTACTTAAGGATCCTCCTGCTTAGCACGAGCGGCACGAACACACAAGCTCATCAGAGACTCCAAACGGTGAAGGAAAATACTCACTCGCAGCTTTGATGAAGCTCCTCTGGTACTGATACGTCATGAGAGGCGCAGGCAGCATTCTGAAAACACCAACGAGGACATATCAGGTGAAGAGCGGTAAACCACAGTAAAAGCTTTTTAACATTCCTCTTCTCCGGACTTTTTCGCTGCTATCTGACTCACGCCGCTTCTCGGCGATGCCTGAACAGAGGTGCTGATGCTGTGAATTATTTGTGTGCTGGTCTGTCAGTGAATTTGTGGAAGTGTGTGTCCAGCACGTTGAGCACAGCTCCAATGCGACCACAGAAACATATCATTTCACACACACCTGAGATAGTGCTTGATTGCACTTGTGATAGTCTTAATCTCCCACTCTGGATGTTCCAGCTCCACATCAGCGCACGTCTTTGGATCTGATGGACAGAAACGTAAAACACAAACACATTTAATCATAGAGGAGGACACTGATTTTATTCTCAAATAGAAACGCGTGAGGTTCTGTTTACCCATAGCAAGGCTCAGTAGTTTTTGTACTCTGGAGTTCACACCAACGATCCTGTACAAGCCCTGCTCATTGATACCTGGAGACAAAAGAAGACAGGTTACCTCAGGAACCAGAACTTTGAGACTGTCACAGAAAACCAAAGCACTGAGATCTGACGTGGAGTACGAAGTCACTTCGGCATTTACTTTGAGGATTTTATCCACCGTTCAAACCTCTTTTACCAGGTTTGTGTGATACACATTCTACCATTCACGGATCTATCGCACTATCTATCAAAAGTGAAGCGTAACAGACTGGACGTAGAACCTCGAGTGTCCACTGCATAGATTAATTTCTTCATCACGTTGAACCCTGTGACATCCAGCTGCACCACTGTGAGAGAGGGAGACAGAGACAGAGTGAGCATCGCAGAGCAACGAGACAAAATGCTTCTTCTTTCTTTCACGTTTAGCAGGATGTGAAAATGACTTACTTCCCTCCGCCTGGTTATCTCTGTTCAGATTGTACACCTGCAAAAAGAAAAATGAAATTATAATTACTTAGGATTTATTTGCTTGTTAACAAAGGCTGCTTGTTGCACATTAACTGGTACAGTTTACATCAGGCATTATAAATTATCAATGTTTTCCACATTTGTTCATTTTTAAATCAAAGGAGTGACGTAACATAAAACTAAGTCTCTGATCCTGTGTATTTATACACAACTCGAATGAAGCAGGTTTTTCTGAAAGGCAGTTTTGTGTATTTGTACTGACGATCCTGGTAAAGGAACCAACAGACACAGAGACGTCCTAACATCATCTGAGGAGCTACTTCTTGTCCAAGCTTGCGGCGGGTTTGTCGGTGCTGATGAGGGCGAGGTAGGTGTTGAGACATGAAAACGACTACACAAGAGAGGAGGAAGCTGCACTAGCGCACAGAGGCGCCGTATGTAAGGGGATGTGAACAAAACGCTGGAGAGACTGGCTGTTGGTGAACGTTCCTGCTGGGAAAGCAAACAACCCGATAATCGCACCACGTCTGCTTGTGATCCTGAAAACTGTACGAGCCAAGTTGCACTGTTAAGATCTGTGTTACGATCTTGAGCTAATATTAAGCCAAATATTAGAGAAAACTTTCAAAAACCACTAATAATGTTGTTGCTGCAGATTAGATTATTTACTTTAGCAGCTGACCGATCGAGTTACGTATCGTCATGGTGATCACTGCTGGAAAGCTGATGAAGTCAGATAACTACCACAAAAATGATTTAAACTTTGACAGGGCCTCCATCCGTGTCTATCTGTCCTTCTTTGGCACCGGAATCAACCGTAACCATGGTAACCCACCGGTTCTCTCCCATCCATGGCCTCCATCCACAACCTGCGGTCCTCTTCTGACAGGGCCTGCATGGTGATCACCCCCGGCCTTCAAACACAAAACAAAAAGGGCACGTTGGTTTATCACATACCATAGCGGTCTGTTAAACGCTACAAAAACACTGTTCAAAACCAGATGACCGTGCACATACACGCATGCATTCATTTACAGCTTTAAATGAACCCATACCTTTACACTTTGAGCGTAAACATACTCAACTTTCTGCAGATTTCTAACTTTCAGACATTGATGATGTCATGGGGAGATTTGCCTAGTAATAAAAATTTAAAAACATTTGATATGGAATACATGATTTAAAACCCTCCTCTGACGAACAGGATGCAGCAGGTGTAGAAAGATCTCATTCTTATTGAAGAGCAAAGTGCAGTATATTCATGAATGGCTTCCAGAGGCATGACTGCAGCATAATCTCCAGTCTAAGCTGATGATGAAACCATTTTTTGCCATAAAAGGCTCAAAACAAGGACGTGGGATTTATCTGGAAGTCGACTCATGGAAAGTTCCCATACGTTCAAATTTAGACCAGTTCTAACAACCTCGTATGGATGATTGAGAATATTCTCAGACGTATAACATTAGATTTACAGTGGCCTGAATATTCCCAGAGACACAGCACGTCACCCTGGTATGAGAACACGCACGTACAGGTACCACACGCAAGCGTGACCCACACACACACACACACACACACACACCTTATTACTCATGTTCGTCCCAGACTTCAATCTATCTTATACAGTCTGTCACTGGCAGCACACTCATCATCAGCTGGAGTGACAGCTGACACACACACACACACACACACTCATACTCATACACATACACAGTCCTGTGTGTAATGATGTTCTGTCCACTGGGAGATACTGTATTTAACTTGAGCAGCACAGCTTCATGTGCACACTACTGATATAAATAAAACCAAAACGGGGGGAAGAGAGAATAAAAGCGATGACGTGCAGTCGATGTGAGTGGATCAGCTCTGGAAAGGGGTGTGTGCGAAAGAGACGCACTGCAAGAGGCCGAGCCTGAGAGGACAAACAGCCTCAGGTCTAAGTCAACTGAGCAGCACCCCCCTGTGCATCTTACCTGTAACTTCACCATGCTGCACCACCAGGTCACAAGAAGACATTGACAGTAGAAGAAGTCTGTGCAGCCAGAAACGCTTCATGTACACATCTCAGAACTTGCGGTGAAGTATATTAATGTGTTGTGTACCTCTGTGTGAAAACTCGCTATAATGCATGAAGTGAGGACTGAGGGAAGGACCATTTTAAGGCATAAACACGCCCTGAACTGCTGCAGCAGGATGTAACAGCAGTTGAAAAAGCTGGAAATAAAAATGTCTGGATGGAAATGAGATCTTAATAAGAGATAAACAAAGACAACAGGATAGAGTTCACGTCCTGGCTGTGAGTGAGCCACACTCACTGACCTGTCCACAGCCTCCACATCAAAACAGAATCTTTTTTCTATGGAGTCGGTCTTCCTCCTGGTGCACGTCTTGAGAATGAAAGTCTCCTCTTCTCCCTGACAAAGAGGAAAAAACACACCGTTTTCTGATAGAAGCCTCGACATCGTAGATTATGCTCGAGATGGAAACTGATGTTTTCTCTGACATGAACAGGAACACAAGGTTAATTAAGCAAAACATAATGTCATAGGAATTTGCTCTTTCATCTCGTGTTATAAAACAACTCCAGCTTCAGACGTGTGTCCAAGTTACTCAACTCTCAGTTGGAAGCGTATCGAGATGACTTAAAGTGATAGAGAAGATGTGGACATCGTCTCCTCACAGACTGAACTGTTGTTCTCTTGTGTCGTTTTTCCTCCCTCCTGAAGCTAATACCTCGCTGTACGACACATGCACACTGGTGTAAAACGCTAACGTGCGTCATGAGCCCAGCCTTGAAATGAACGGACCAACATTTTCAGTGGCTGTGTTTCTTGTGAAAAACCTTCTTTCTTGAAAGATCTCTCCTGGAAGGATGCGTGTATTGGTAATAATACTAAAACACACACACAGTCAGAGCATGTTGTGCTAAAGCGTGAGCAGCCCAGTGGAAGCAGTGAGAACCAAATGCAAATCAAACTTTTTTATTAGTAATAATGTGCAATCACGCCGTGACCTCATTCGTACTCAGTATTCAGCCACTCACCATTTTCCCTCCTGATTTTGGGTCAAACAGTACCATGGTGATCCTCTTGGGTTCCCGATGGTATGTACAGTAGTACTTGACCCAGCTAGACACAAACGAGCCTGTGGAAAATAAAAGAAAGACATGAAGAAAAGTATGAAAAATAAGAAAGCATAGAAGAAGAAAGAAGGAAAGAAAGAAAGGTGAGACGGTTTGAAGGGAGCGACAGGGTTAAAACGAGGAAAAAAAAAAAAAGGTCGGGTCTTAGGGCTTTTTTAGTGCTAAATGTGTTACTATGGTAACCGCAGGCGGTCAGAGCTGCTGTCACGTATCCAGCAGATCAGACTGGACTTCATCAACCGTAGGTTAATTACAGTTTGTTTGTTCTCCTGCTCTGTCAGGGTGTGTGTGTGTGTGTGTGTGTATAGCCACAGTGTGTGCATTCATCTTATACACACACACACACACACACACACACAGACACACAGACTCATTCATGTTTCCATGGTACTGCAACACTGTAAATTGCTGCTGAGTTGTGCACTCATTGTGGGATGAAACACACACACACACACACACACACACACAGATGGGGGCAGATACATACGCTTCTCCTGCACAAACAGGTATCCTTCCATGGTGTGGTGGCTGACGCTCTTGTGCTCATGCGGGTTCTCTTTCATCTTCCTCATCAGACTCTCCACCTCCGACCTTGTGCTCTCGAAGCGGTTCCTCGTCTGTCCAAACCCAAACACAGAGGTGCACACACCTTAGGACTTTCATCCAGTTCACCTGTAAAAATCTCTGTGCCCAACGATTTAACCCTGAATGTACAAATAAAATCTACTTTTTAGTGGCGAGGTTTTGTTTGTTCGTTTGCAGATGACTCTTTGATTAGCTGATTTTTCTGCTCACGTTATTTTCTGTGACCTTTCAACACCAATCCCTGAAGCGTTTGAAGCACAATCCGTCATTTGACTTGAATAAAAAAAGCCTCTCCCTACTCTCCTGTTGGTCGGGTCAGAGGACAAAAACGAGCGTGGACATATGCTCACAGATCAGTAAGTTTGCTTGAGGTGTGTTCGTTTGACCTTACGTTCTGTATGCTGATGGTGAGATCGGTCTTGAAGTGGTTAAAGTCCTTTGCCAGCTCATAGCCGTGGTGATAGTAGGTGAAAAGGCCCTGGAGAAATGCCAGCAGCTGAGGGAAAACACAAACAGCGAGAAGGTGAAGAGCGTTACGAGGACAGACGAGGAAGATGTCGAGTGTTTGGGAGAAGAGGAAGAGAGATTGGAGAAATGGAGGAACCACAGGTGAGGTGGGAAAGCTCTGGAAGAAAGCAGAGGACAAAGGAAAGGATGTAGGAGATGAGAGGCGAGAGGATAAAGATCGAATGTAGAAAAGCCACAAGACAAAAAGGAAAAAATGTGAATTTCGCCTGTTCTTCCTGCAGAGCTAAAAGTCAGGTTTGTGTGGTGTGCGTGCGACAACCACTAAGGGGCCCTGAAGCAAGGCAGCAGAACCGCTTCGTGTAATGGGTAAAATCTTACGGGCTCCACGAAGTCGAACATCTTCCTCTCCTGGACCTCCTGCACCTTAAAGACGTATTCCAGAGAGACCTCGTAGAAATGCTGCCGTACGCTATCCACCTGGTTGTCCGCCTGCAAAAACAAAGGTGTTGATATTTATGGGCAACGTGGGGACTGTTCTTTATTACGTGAGGGAACGGAAGCTCAGAAACGACGTCTCACGTCATGCAGGTGTGACTCCTTCTTCTTTGCCGAGAGGCTGAGGTGCTTCTCCAGCACCGAACAGTACTTCTCCGTCTCTTTGTCATACTTTTTCTTGGCTTCCTGTAGATAAAAAGACAAACAAACGGAATAAATAAGCCTCTCGTTTCTGTTTTCCAGCTGTCGCCGTTTTAAAAAAAAAGGGGCTGTACAAGTCAGTACATCTGCGGCGAAGCATGGAGAAAGGCACACTTCCTTCAGTGTGCGAGTTCAGTTCGACTTAGTTCCTCCAGGGAACACAGCTGCGTGTAAAACAACAGGGCGTTTCATCGGTGGTGAGATCACCGACATAAGAGTCGGGCAGATGAACGGAACAAAGCGGAGACAGAGCGAGGATTTCTGTGGATGCAGAGACAAAGGAGAAACAGAAAGCAGTCCTTTCTTCTGTGGCCACGGCCTACTGACGGTACAATGGTTACGAGGCGTCATTAAACTTTAATCTAATAAACTGAAGAAAGCCACGTGCACATCAGAGGAGAGAAGGAAGAATGAGGTTAGAAGGGAACACACATGCAGAGGAAGGCAGGTCAGGGTGGGGCCCTTTCTGTTGGAGAGGCCCCCGGGGTATTCTTATCTGTGCTGTTGCTTTTCTTTATCCAAAAACCTACGACATGACAGGACTGGAGCTTCGGAAAGAATCTAAAGACAGACTAATTATGACGGGAGAGTCTGCGCCATCGAACGCTCCCTCACGCCGTCTCAATTCAATTCAATTCAATTCAATTCATCTTTATTTGTATAGCGCCAAATCACAACGAAAGTCATTTCAGGGCACTTT
>JAUMTR010000006.1:15034018-15047897 GCA_032270685.1 Microctenopoma stevenorrisi
GACAAAAAATGTCAGACTCCCTCAGATATGAGAGTCATGATAGTAAAACACACACACACACACACACACACACACACGGGGGCACCCACTGGCCCACATTTGGAAGCACTTATAAAAGCAAACATGGTCCAACACATGACACAGCACTGGTGTTGACAAAACACACACACACACACACACACACACACACACACACACAAAACACTCTCTTTGTCTAGCTCAGCAGATGGCTTTCATCGCAATCTGAATGTGTCAGTGCAGCAACTGAGGCGACAATTGTGCTTGTCCGTGTGTGTGTGTGTAATGTAAAAGTTTTACTGTAATTAGCCGAGAACAGTCCCCATTGTGCAGCTTTTCACCAGGCTAAATGCTGTAAAAACACCACGCACATGCACAGAGACAGTGCGCACACCCCACTCGCACCTTCATTCCTGTTGAATGTGTCAAACTGCCCATCCCAGAAAGGAATCCCAGAGACTTTTAAGATATCCTAACCCGAATGTCAGAGACGTGTGAAGTGTCTTTCCTTTGCCTTGTAAGAGCATTAGCACTCGTCAGAAACTGGCTGAATGGTGGTCAGAGGCCAACGAAGTGATTAACAATGGCTAAAAAAAGCCTGGGAACAAAACGGAATTCACACAATGACATGAAGTCCCAACGAGAATGAACTGAGGGTTGAATGGAGAAGGGGGGGGGGGGCAGGACGAGACGGGGGAAGCCAGGAGAAGCAAGAGGAAGAAAGTCTTCAGCTAAGGGACGGAGGGAAGTGAACTGGATCCAGTTGTAGGAAAGGAAGAGGAAGAAAAAATATTTGAGGGGTGAGGCAGACGACGGAAAGACGAGCCTCTCTCGTTTAATAACAAAAGCAGAGATAACTTTTATGACCAAATAACTACAACATTATGTCCCAACACTGACGATTATGCGTCTTACAATATGTTATTAGAGTATATAATAACCACATCTCAGTTGCAGATGATTTATATGACGCTTCTGTGTTTAACTTGAAGAATATCATTGATTTGAACGTGGTTGTCTCTGGGGGTTCTCGTTAAAAAGATTATGATCTGACCGGATTTCCGGTGTGTGCGGAGGAAATTTAATTACTGATAATAATATCAAGCCTAACAGCTGGAAATGACTAAAAGATAGAAACATCGTCCATCATTCAGGCCTCAACGTTTTCCCTCGGCTGGTCCCCGGCCCATAGTTATGGTATCTTAGCAACAGGCACAAAGAAGCCAGGCCAGCACACAGAGCTGGAAGTTCAGTGTCTCCGTTCTGCTGTTTTCAATCTCTCGTGCAGAATTTTCTTCTTTGTTGTCTTTTGACTTTGTTTTCTGTTCAGTCGCTACGAGCTTCTCCAACCTTCCCACTCTTCCTGCCTCCCTTACTCTCCCCGTAACACTCTCTCTCTCTCTTTTTGGCACTGCCACGCCTGTTGCTGACACAGCGTACACTGACAACTAGGAGGTTTTCCTCTGGCGTTTTTAAAAAGAGCTTGTGGGGGGGTGAAATCCTCACGGCTGACCGCCGGCTGCCGCTGGAAAAATCCACAGCGGGAACGCGGGACAATCGCTCGGAGCCTGAGTGGAGGACACAGAGCCAACGGTGCCCAGCGCTGGCTAAAACTGACCTCATAACTTAAAGGAAAACACCTGCTTTCAGCCAGCTTCATAACATTCCCGGGACGTTAGGGGAGAACACAGATGTGTCCCCACTTTCTTTCCCTTAGACCTCTATTCACGATGCTGAGATAACGGAGCCCACTGTGGAAAAGAAAGTTTAGTTCGTGGACATTTGAGTCACTTGCACTAATTATCTGAGTGATTTTAAGCTTCTTAAGCTTCTTTAAGGTGATGAGGTGCTGCTTTTCTTTGTTTTACACCACTATTAAAAGAAAACCTTTGGACCTTTGGACTGAAATACAACGGTAGTCACATGTACTGAATCTTTGGATGTATTACAGCAACCTCTGGTGAATACCACCTAGTTTAAAACCATCGATTCCACAGACGGCACCTGCACTAGATGTTAGAGCCCTGTTGTCTGAAAAGCCGACTGGAGCTGAAAGGATCAGTCAATTGAGGGAATATGACTCAGCAACTTTCTATTATATTATTATAAGAGCTACCAATTCTGGCAGAGGAGGGAAAAACAAGGCCTCTCAGAAACAAGGGGAGAAAGATGACAGACTGGGTCGTGGCTCTCTGTCGTCCTACTTGAGGTCACCGCTGGTGCGAGACAAACCAAACGCCATTCCAACACAAAGAGTGGAAAAACACATTTCTTCCTTATCAGCGTGTCGAGAGGTTGCAAATAAATCGTTTTAAAGCAACAGCGCAGCTCTGTTCACGGCTTTGCTGTCAGCTGCTTAGCTCTGAGATTCAGCCTGTCGTGTTACTGGACAACAAGAACAAATACGTGTTCGACGTCTAAGCTGCTGTCGACGCCATCGAGTCCGGTGGCCTGGTAGCAGAGTGGTTAAGCCTGAGTGGGCAGAGGGCTGGGAAGCAGGAGCCCCGGGTTCGATCCCCAGCTGAGGCACCCCCGTACCAGGTGTGTCCCTGAGCGAGATACCCAGCGCTAGCTCCCCGAGCGCCGCCCTGTGGCTCCCCCCAAGGGGGGATGGGTTAAATGCAGAGAACACATTTCACTGCGTGTTGTACACTGTATAATAATGAATGTATCAAATAAAGAAAGTTTAAGTTTGGCACTTGACGGATCAGACTACTGTGCTCGCAGAGAGTGTGGCGATAGGAGAAAGAGAAAAGACAGAGGGTGGAAACCACACTAACCAGATTAGCACCAGTCTCCAAATAGCCTTTGTCCACTTCCTCCCTTATGCCCGACACAAACCTGATCTCTGTTCCAGCAACATAAAGCAAAACACTGCCTGCAACTGTAACAGCACTGAAGTCCGTCCAGGTCACTGCTGCACAACTGAAATTCTGCCCCTCTGGTGTTGTGCATCACACTAGCTGCCGCCTGAAGATGTTTTTTTTTTGGTTTGTTCTAGTCACATCGCATTTTGAGGAACTGTTGGGTTTATGCCAAAAAAGCAGCCGTTGTCGTATAAATGAGGCAGAATTATGACAACTATTACAGCTATTATATTCACCACGCCAGACTTAAACACATTAGTGTTCTTCGGATGCCAGCTCCTCAGCGCGGCAGCTCGCCTCTGGCGAACGCCAACCTCTCTTACAGCACAACGCTTGGATGAAATGCCAGCGAACGAGCTGCCAGCAGGCTGTGCGAGCGCCAGCGCTGAAGATGTTTGGCAGCCGCACACCGTTTGAGATGACACAGGACAGGACAGCAACTCTGTGAGACGTTAACCAGGAAATAAATTAGAAATCTCTAACGAGATTGGCTGAAATCCTCTCTGACCTCATTCCATCAACTCCTATGAGACAGACGGAGCAAAAGACTCGAACAGACGCCAGCAAAGAGGGAAAGTGGAGAATGAAGCAACAACGGGAAACGTAGATTATCCATATATGTGTCTGGCGCATGAGATTTCATTTATGCGTGCTCAAGGTTCAGTCTTGTCACGCGGGTACATCACAGCGAGTCATTTGCAGAATATGATGGCTTGTAAAAATCATGACACTTGGGAGTAAACTGAAGAATTTACAACGTGGCCAGTGGTCAACAATCAATAAAAGTGCTGTTCTGAGGCCTACGTGCATCATTAAGGTTGAAATGAGGAGAGCATCAGCTGAAAATGTTGTTTAGTGACAGGTATCCATTCAAAAATGGCTGCGTCATCAGCGTCAGCGCTCACGTAATCTTCACACACGTGTTGCGTGGCATGGTGACAGGTCGAGATCACAGCAGAGATTAGGCAACAACGTCACCGTTGCTCTTGTCAAAAATGTTATTCAGATTCAGATCTAAGTAGTTTCTCTTCCTTCGCTACGAGACACGTAAGGTGCTGCTGGGAATATGTTATACAGCCCCCACTGGTCATCTGCTGGATCGCCCCTCGCATATGCATTGCATTTATTTTTGATGCATAACCGATGTGTCGTGGTCACTATCATTTCCTCAAAAACACATCACCACAAGGGAAGTATATCTATATTAGAATCCATACAGAGCCAAGGTCCCACTACGGCGTTCTCCTTTCAACAGGGTCTAGTCTTCATGAAGGGCCCGAAGACACCTGATTGTTTTTAGCCTTAATTGGTCAATGAATGCTCTGACTGACTGACAAAAAACTAATCAGTAACTATTCTTATAATAAGTTTAAATTTCTGTTGAAATGCAAGGCAAAGATTACGATGAGCATTTTCCATCATCCTTTCTCTGACGTACCTCTGGAAAGTTTGAAACAGGAAGCGCCAAACAAGAACAGGAAGAGGAAATAGGTTCTCGGTCCAGACTGTTTTCCAGACAGAAAAACTGAATCCCCACGCCACCATGGGAACATTCTGTTTTATTATAAGGCTGGAAATATCCCACACACTGTAGTGTTGAAGCATTTATTTAAAATGAATCAAATGGAATAAATACAGACAGCGGAGAAGCAGGAAACGGCCAATTTAACTGTTAAAAAACAACTCAACAATAACATGAACTCACAAAATCACTATGAGGTTTCTTTCTGTCTAACATTAATAAGCATAAAGACCATCAGACAAATACACTTCATACTTAGTTTAGACTGAATGATGCCCTTTTTTTCTGATTTGGCCTGAACACATACCACATGGTTATCCCTTTGAGCAGGTACAAAGTAGGAACGAGGAATAAACAAAACGTTCTTTAATCTTTTCCTGGGCGCTGGGTCTAACTTACATCTCTCCCTCACAGTGTCTATTCCTCCCTCTCTCTTTTTCTTCCCCTGCCCCGAGGCAGAGAAACATGCACACATTTAAATTTAGATTCTCCTGGCTCAATGAATGAGCCTCCACCAGCTCCCCAACCCCCAGCTGCACTCCGCCATCACCAGCAATGAAACCACCTTCAGCCAAGCTCCACGCTGTGCTCTCCCTTCCCTCGCCAATAATCCTCCGTTCTCCCACTCGCTCTCTTTCTGTCAGGACGCCACCAGGTTATCAGGGCAATCCTATTAATTCACCGAACCCGAGGTGTTTGAGTTCGACCTTTAGAGCACTCTCTTCCACTATGCGCCCCAAGCCGAGTAATGTGCGATATGCAGAAATGAGTGGGAACATAGCTACAAGGTAAAATATTAGGGTAAGTGTGCATCTCAGTGCGCATGTGTTCATGCTGCGGTGCGTACGCATGCATGTGTGAGCAAGCTGTCTCTGACACCTGCCACAGCCCGGGGAAAGCTGCTGGGACATTTTGGCCATAACGGAGACAATAACGCAAACGTTTGCGTAAAGGTTTGTCAGTATACATGAAATTCATTCACACCGACTTGATGATTCCCTCGGTGACAGTGGAGAAAAAAGGATTTGACTGCAGCACGTGCTTGTCTTATATACACCCACTGGTTTACTAGCGAATCAACAGAAGCAAACAGTCCCCCCAGTTCCCTTTTATTCCCTGGAATAAAAGCAGCCCTGGAGGGAACCATCACACACTTTATGATCTCATTATCCATTCAATGGCTCCTACATTCTGCACAAATAGAGTCCGCGTTCTGTTCCCAATCTCTTCCAGGCCTTTGTGAGTGTAGCCATTACTGCCCTGTCTCTGTGCCCCTCCTCACCCTCTCTCTCTTTCCCTTTGCCCACGCGCCTCACTTTTTGTTGGGATTGTTTAGCGCAGCCCTCGGGGTGTGTAGCCCAGTGGCTGCTGCTTGGTGGTTTGTCAGTAGAAGTCCTTTCTCCGATGCCAGTGTGACACAGAGAGACACTGACAGGCAAGAGACACAAAGGAAGACGGGTGGAAGGTTCAACATGTAAAGCAAGGCATCGTTCTATGCACACATAAAAAGTGGTTTCTACAAAACCTATGACGCACAGCTTTTTGTCTTAAGGCAGTAAACTGGGTTTCACAAACACTAACTTTTCAGTTGTCTGAAAAGATTCTTGACGAGCAAATATTGGTCTCGACTCCGTGAGACATGGAGACATGTCATCCAAGCCTGAACAAAACATATTAAATATATTAAAGCTTGTATTTAAGCTAACAGTTCAAATTCCAGCGACACTGGTGGCGAGATGCTGGAGGTAACGTTCTGCATGTTGCAGAACATTTCTGCTGTAGAACAACATGGAATTAATACATTCAGGCTCAGAGAATAATTCACATACATGCTACTCTGTAAAGTCGGGTAATGAGACTTCAGACGACTGAAGCACATATTCTGAGATTGCGGGGACAACGTCAGCCTTCCATGCATGACAATTATTTGCATAATATGCAGCAACCTTCTACCTTGGTTCATATGTACTGGTGAGGTCAAGGAGCAGAAAAGGAATGCAGAGTGAAGATGAGGGAAAAAGAAGAAGAATCCACTTTATTGTCATTGAATACAAAGTTTGTCTTCTCTTCATTTGACCCAACCCCCCGGGGCTCTTACTAAGCGTCATCACACCTCACCAACTCATCACGTCTACTAGCACTTTGCAGAATCCAGGAAGTTCCTCCTACACAGAGAGAGAAGAACTTTCAGCGTGTAAGGCCTTAAATAATGTTGACGTAGCACACCATTCGACATGAGAATAAGGAAACGCTGCACATCTTTTGGTAACAAGAGAGAAGTTCAGATGCCGCTGGAGACTCGTCCTCTAGATAACCTCAGATACAGTAGATGACCGTGAACCGTCACCAATGTGTTTGCTATAACTTCGCACAGAGATGGACAAAGTTACGCCCCATTAATCCGTCAGCTCCACAGTCTGACCCTGCAGAATGTGCGAAGGCGTCCATCTGAACGACACCAGGTGGACGAACACAGACAGAATGAAGCAAATGCACTCGAACTGGTGCTGCAGGTTTGTGTAGGCTACGCACGTGCAACATGTGGGGGTGTAATTAGGAGCGACACCGAGCGAACCTGCGGGTTAAATCAAATCACCGACCAGTCATCACTGCTGCACCTTTACAATCACATTCAATTTACAAAACGAGAATTTCTCTCAACAACATGATAATAAAATAGGACCGTGAGGTGCTCCTAATGTTTATTTTATGTAGATAGGGTGGTGTTCTTAATAAAGTGGTGGGTGAGTGTATGCTTAGCAGAGGGTTATTTTTGGAGTGGGCGGGACAAAGCGGATGAGGGCTGAACGCAGACATGCACGCTGTTAAATACACACATACACACTCCCTTGCTCTCCGTGCCAGTGGACTGCGGTTTGTTTGGGTTGGCTCTGGGCGGCAATGGAGACGAGTCTTCTCCTCAGCCCACCCCTGCACATGCTCCGTCCTCACTACTGATATGCAGCGGAGTGTTACAGTGAAAGCAGACTACGGGGGTGAACATCAATACGGGAGAAAGTAGCGCAAGGAGATAACGCATTAAATTAGAGCTTAACATAATAGGTTGTGACTGGAAAGCCGCCAGCGCAAATCCCTCACCCAGCTGGGAGAATGTAGACAGTGGATGTTGCACAGCAGCATGCTTCCTTCCACCAGGAGCGCAGTGGATCTGCTGCGGCTACGTTACTGGATGTTACTTCGTAGAGTTGCTTAAAGCTGCAGTAGGAGTTTTACTGGGCACCAGGAGGCGGAGGAACTCAGCTGCTGTAACCCATTATCACATTCTAATGTTCCTGCTGAATCTAGTGATGAATGATAATTGGACAGAAGGTCCGACGTGCACCTCTGCGTCTGGTGGATGTCCCGCTTCATGTCTTCATGTGTTTTGAGTATTTATCAGAGCACGTTCATCTATAAAGTGGCCTTGTTTTAAACGTTACACGCATGTGCACTACTGTACGCACATTTCTTAATAACAAACCTTAAAAAAAGAAGAAGACAGGCACCCAGACGGAGGAATCCACAGCTTCCTTTCATCCACTCCGTTAAACATATCTGCATTATAAGATAAGATAAGCCTTGATTCGTCCTTGCTGGGGAAATTCCGCTTAGCTGGCACCAAGATAAGTTTCCCTGGCTCCATTACACTGCCTCTAAACCTGACACCCTCCTTCCTCTCACCTTGCATCAGCTATTGTTTCCTTATTTATTTTAGTCATTAATGAGCTGCTTCTAAAGACAACGTCTTTGCTTCTTCCACCATAAACTGTGTCACGAGTCTTCGAAACTCCTGCCTAAGACTCCAGCTGCAGAGAGGACACGCCTCAGCTTGGGTCACTGCATTGTGTTCAATAGTTTAGTGCATGTGATCTATTTGGAGACCAGGTTGCATTCATCTCCAGCACAGTTTTCCATATAGTATTGCATTGTAACTAAAAATAGAGAATGTATAGTGTGAATATTTAGTATTAAATTATTACACTTCTCAATATGTGTGCCTGCATCACGGAGCAGTTAGTGGGTTTCTGAATTACAGCACTACATAAGCCTACTGTGTTCGATGCCCGGCATGATTACTTCAGCACAGTGGGGGTTTGCTCGTGTCTCATTGTTATAAAAATAACACAACCTCGAGGACTCATGTCTAGTCCGGTACAAAATGCAACAATGTGAGTGATGGAGAAAGTTGGAGCCTCATGCGCTTGATTTAAGACAGACTCTTTTACTCATCTGCCATGCCATTACAAAAAAAAGGCCAAGTCAAGTTTCTCTGCAAGCACTTATCCCATTTGACTAACACAACGCAGAGTTACTTCACACGGGGAAGGCAGGGAGGCATTTCCATGTCAGCCTGACAAAAGGAAATGATGAGGGACAGAAGGCAGAGCAGAAGAAGGCTGAAGGAGGATGAGATTTAGAGGTTTATGATTAAATAAGCGCGGCTAAAAAAAAGGCAAGAGGAAGGGGGAAGAAAAAGGAAGTGGAACAAGCAGGAGAGGAGGAAAGTGAAGTCATTGTTCGAGAAGGTCACCTGTCTTTGTTCATGAGGACTCACTCTGCATCATTCCCGACCTGTTTAAAATATCCTCACAGCATTCAGACTGTGATTAGGAGGCTGGGATGTGGATATCGTACTTTCATGTTCACACTATGCTGCGTTTGTTTAGGTTTATTGCCACGTGGAGCTAGCGGAGGACAGCGGAGCTCATGCCGGTACAGAGGCTACCAACATATGGGTACCAGTCCGAAATAATACTCTGATTGTCAAACATGCAATATTAGTGTGAAAGCAGGTGAGAAGCAGGAAAATTAAATGTGCACAGAGGCACAGTAGCCGAGGAGACTCGATCCACATTGCTCTGACTCACCTAAGAGCTTTGAAGTGGAGTGAAAATAGTTATTTTATCCACAACATGTGTCGGCGTGTACGTGTGTGTGAGCATGGGAGTGCGGGGGGGTGGATTTCTGCCTGATTTAAGCCCAACTTGTCAGGCTACATCACCTGCCTCCGCGACTGCTCTGGTAACATTTCAAGACAGTCGCGCTGAATGAGACAAGTCCGGGCAGAGACGTCTGCCGCGGCCTACACTTTCTCGTTTGGTGCTAGCGACTCGGAGCCGCGCCTTAATCCACTGCAGGCAGAGAATTTCTCGTTCGTTATCGGGAAATCTTTAACCCGGGACTGACAGCTCGACACTGCAGGCTGTGGATCAAATTATAACCCGGAGCTGACGAGTCACATTTAAGACGAAGATCTGTTCCTCTCACATTTCCTGCACGGAGGCAAAAACCTGATCTGTCATTTGGTGTTTTACAACTCAATGTCTGGATGGCTTTAGAATTATTGCACTGAAGCATATGTGACTTCTCACCCATTATCATCAGATACAAAGTCATTTAGGTCTTGTGACAGTTTATGGACAGCACCCGGCTCACGGGCATGACAGGAAACAACGTTGTTTCCATTAAACAATAAGAACTGGCCTTTGATCAACCAGATCTGCACATATGCAAACACAGTACTGCACACACACAGTAAGTATGTGACCTTTAACCCCTCCTGGGGGTGCGCTGGAGGTCACAGTAAAGCTGAGAGTGACGGAAACCTCATCAGTGGGACAGAAGATCTTCACACAAACAAGTAGAAGAATGTATCTATAGGTTAAAATTCACTGTAATTTAGCTTCATTCTAATTCTCAAGTCTAAAGTTTAGACTTGTAGCCAGAAAAAAAAACTTTTCATAAGGCACATTGGGTCCTGATCATCCGTAAAATCCTGCTTCTCTGCCTCAAGGTTCTGTGAAAAGTGTTTCCAAGCGAAACACAAACATCACACTTGAATCTATTCGACCGACGCTGAAGAATCATGCAGGAGGACGTCGGGGGGGAAGAGGGGGTCAGGTATAGCAATTCAGGTTCAATTAAACCATTTGCTACCATAAACCTCTGCAGTAAAATCAGCTGTGAAAAGTCCAGCTGTCTCTTTTATGAGCCAGCAGCAGCGAGCGGGTAGCTGTGTGTGCGCGGTTAAAGAGCATTCCTCCAACTTTCCCTCCTCTCTTCCTGCCGCATTCCCGCTTTTTTCTCATCTTTCAGCAGCGCAGTAATGTGATGACAGAAAATGTGTAGCGAGCTAAAATCATATTTTATTTTGAAGTTCTGCGGACGTCCAGAACCATTTGCGTCTTTCCATCATCAGACGGCTGCAGGAACGAGCGGAAACAGAAGCTTGACTCCAGAACGTCCTCGCTCTCAGAGGATAATAAGTGACGTCATTAATTAAGATAAGTCTGTGTGAGATATGAGAGTGTCACCCTCGCCTCGGTTGCTTCGCATCGAGATAAACATGACAGACAACCATGCCTTTCACACAAATCAGCTCCAGTAAAGAAACCACTGCAGCGCTGCAACAGTTCTTCTTAAAAACGGCATGAGTCATCGTGTGCGACGCGTGACCACAGACGCCGTTTACAGTTCCGCAATTACCCCCCTGTAAATGTCAGGCGAGCACTTCCTTCGCTCAAGGTGGCGCAGTGGTTCTGATGAAGCGCCCGAGATTCAGATTGAAACATTCCCACTTCCTGCTCTGCAGCTTCCTGTCCTGTTCACGCCTGCTTCTCTTTCACGCACTGCTGGACTGCGTTTTTAGACTTTGCTAAAATGACATCTGTTCTGCTGTTCCTCTTTCTGTTCACCTCATCACACACACACACACACACACACACACACACACACACACACACACCGCTTTAAGTAATCCCTCCCACCCAGCGCGTTGCATGCGTGAACAGCACCACGTCAGCTAGAAACATCCCCACACACACGCATCTGTGGGACGCGCAGTAGCGTGGGCACCGCGCTGCATTATTACTGTGCAGTGTAACTAAATATGTCCCAGAGCTAAAATATTTAGCAGCCTTAGTCCAGCTGGAGTCCAGAGCCAATACTTCACATCAAAGATTCAGCTAATGAGATGAAGCGGCACACTGGCTGGAGGAAACCTTCTGCGGGGACAAAAACGAGCTCTGTCAGTTTCCAGTCTCCACATACAGACATGTCATTTCTGCAAAAAGAACGTGAATTATTCATTCGTTCAGTGACCTCGGGACCCTAATATATTTTAACGAGAATATTAATTTAGACGTCGCTGCCAGATGTTCATAATGAATGCAACCTGTTGGTGAAACAGTAAGAGAGTGTCGCTCTGCAGAGGAGCTCAAACGTGCTACAACGCCTACAGAAGACCTCTTCACAGTTTTTAACCACAGACACTTTTCTATTACAGATGTATGATTGGCACCAGCACTGAGAGCCAGAAATGCCACTTATCTGTGGCCCTAGTAAATGAAACGCGAGCGTTTTCCCCTTCTCTGTGACCCTGATCATCTATAATAATCTATCCATCTAATCTGAGCATATCTAAGAAATAACACTGAGCTTGGCTGCAGCTGTAATCTGAGGCACTCTTCACGGCTGCCTAAGGAGCAAAGACATGCGGCAGTCCCTAGAATATCAAGATGTGCCCATGGTTTACCAGCTGCAAGAGTCATGCAGCTTTCAAAAAAATCCACTGTTTTGCAATAATGACCATTTGTTGCATAAGAAAGACACTGGTGTGGATCAGTTTAAACATAACGTCTTATCTGGGGACACAGTGCGGTTTAACAGGGCAGCGGCGTCCGTGCGTGCGCGAGCGAGACAGAAGTGAGCCAATAATACCACAAAAGCTGGGCTGTGTCGTGGCCTAATTTCCTTCTCCTCCGTGCAACATCGCAGCAAAAGGAAGCCCCCCCAACTCCCACTGCACTGTACTGCAGTGACATCACACACACACGCACGCAGACACTGGTTCGCTCAGAAACGTGCTGGTCTAATAGAAAACATGCGTCTGTGCCCAAAATCCTCCACACTGTAGAAAACGTGCTGCCTGCACAGAGAGCACACGCACACGCTCCTCTTTGTTCCCGCGTGATGTGTGCAGAGGAATTCCTTCAGACTGTGGCTCCCCGCCTGGCTTCTCTTTCTCCCCCGGCCCCGCCGCTTTGCTCTTCTTCCTCCTCTGTGCCTTCCCCTGCTCCTCACACTTAGATCGCTCTATTTAAAGCTCTACTATAGGCAGATGAAAGACCACACCCCCCCTCCACCACCACTGCTCCTTTATCCTCCTTCTCTTGCCCCTCGGCACACACTCTCCTTTCGCTCCGAACCTTTTATAACAGGGTTCAGTGGCTCCATCAGCCACAATAGAGAATTAGCTACGGAGCGGCGTGTGTTTGTGTGTGTGTGCGAGGCCCTCGTCTATCGGCGCAGATGACAGTCGCGCCACTGAATGACAGCTTTTACCGTCCTCATTACTCACCAGCAGCACAGTGTGCGCCTCCAGAACAACAAAGACAGAAGGTAAAGACAGAGACAACACAACACAGAAGGGAATTCCCGCTTCTCCTCCCATTCACGCGCAGGCCTTCACTAAGCCCGAGACGTGTTTGTGAGGATTCCAGGGGTTATTTAGAGGTTCAACTTGAAGTCAGAGGCTGAAAATGAAGCCACTTTTAAGACAACGCTAATGAGTCGGGGGCTGTTTTGAAGCCAGGAACCGGCCACAGACAAGACGCACACACGTCTGAACAATGCATCACGCCTTCGACACATGCACTATGCTTTTTAGCCTTTCAGGGCGACTTCTGGCTAAATCTGGTCTTCTAACGCGACCACTGTATTCATCTGTAGAAGTGATGTTGTCTTTCCCACTAAAGCAGAGACACGCTTCTTCTTTAGGCCCCAGTTATCAAACGACTGCAGCACATTTAAACAACTGCAGGTCGTCTGCTTATGACCTAACACAGAACTGCAACTTCCATGGATGGATTCCAAGCCAGAGGAGCTTTGTTGCATGTCATTCCCGCTTTCTCCGGCCTGGTTTCCTGTCTCTTTCTAGACTGTCAAACGAAGGCCAAATGCCCAACGTAAACAACCTTACTTAAAAATGTTCCACCTTAAATAGACTTTGAACCCTTACGAGATGCGACTTTTAAACTTTGGAGATTCTTTCTCAAGTTTAAACCAAGTCTACACCTGTAGTCTGAAAGTTAACGACATCTTCATTCTGAATGTTCATGAAAAACATATTAATGCTGATAAGTGATGAATTTCCTCCTGAAATGTTAATGCACCATCTGCTAGCACCATCTAAGTCAAGCTCAGGACACACACTCAGTTTCAGGGTGCACAGTGCACACAGAGGTCAGTAGGATACACAGTAGTTGTGTGTTTACGAGTCCTATTATACGCGGATGTGTAAAATATTCTCACACAGCCAACTGAGCAGCTGCATCCTGAGCTACATTCTATCTCATCTGATTCCTTCCGACCACAGAAGTCCCAATTTCACTGCAAATGATCTTGACGACACGATGTTCCCGACTTCCCGCGAGTCTGTGTGCACGACTGTACTGGACAATCTGACTGTGAC
>JAUMTR010000006.1:15047997-15071645 GCA_032270685.1 Microctenopoma stevenorrisi
AATGATCTTGACGACACGATGTTCCCGACTTCCCGCGAGTCTGTGTGCACGACTGTACTGGACAATCTGACTGTGACTGTGACTGTGTGCGTCTCGTGGTACGGTAAGATGACTCCGAGACTAAAACATTCCTGACTCCAGGAAGCAGCATTGTCAGCGCAGCGGACAATGACCTCATTGTGAAAAACTAGACCGTGACAGCCGAGCCTTGGGACTCCGAACATGTCAGATGTGCTTGTATGTGCTTACAGATTCTAGCATGTTGTGTAACTGCAGTCATGAAGTGTTCCTGCATCAGCAGGGGGAAAACGGGTTTATAATGTGCTTGTAGTGTGTGATATGCCATCCTACAGCAGGACCATGAGAGGTCTGCACAGCAAGGATCGTGGTGAGTGTGTGTGTTTCACTTCCTGCGGGAACGTGCCTGCAGTCATCTCAAGGAACACACCCGTGATAGCTGTCGGGAAACTCTGGGTAATCCTTTCCAGCAAAGTTTGGGGCCTCCCATGACAGTCGGAGGTGCGTTGAAAGAGAAGTTCAATGACACAGGCTTAACAGAGTCGTCTGCGCCTCCTCGTACGAACATCTCTCTCATTTCACCTCAGGGAAACAGGTCTTTGCTGTTCGACTGCTGCAACTCATCAGCAGATAGAAAAACAGCTGGTCTTTATCGCTCCGCATCAGCTGGCCGAGTGGTGACAGGGGCCTGGGCTGAGTTTGTTTTCCAGGACTTTCCAGGATTTGTGCTCTCTGCATACGAGCAGTGTGAATAACACACGAGCTCCCGTAACACGCTGGTATCTGCATGAGGCTGCAGAGGCTGGGTGTGCGCTTAGTGTTGCAGCGGGTAAACTACATACACATTCAACACATGGGGTGGAAATAGCTCGCAGAAAAGACAGTACGTACAGTGTACACAAATCATCTCGCATCCAGTTCACCCACAGCTTGGAGGACACGTCACGTTTGATGGCGAAGACTGCGTGACACAGTCGAAGAGTGGAGAGCAGCTGCTACATGCTTGTGCAGAGGCTCTTTCCAACATCAGGAGTAAACTTTAAAGTGGCACTAAAAAAATCTGACGCTCGGAAACACGGCCACCGATGGAGAAACCATCATATTCTTAGGTTTCTATGACAACTGGCGGTTTTGTTTGTGGATTAGGTTCAGTCAAAATGAGCCTCAACCTCTTTTTAAGGGCTAAAAAAAGCAGACAATATCTGTGTCTGTCAGTAGAAACCACTTAGAGCATGATCCAGTTGTGTGTTCTTATCGATCCAGGAATAATCAATCCATCTCTTCCCATAAAAACACAGATGGTCTGGTTTCTCACTCCAAACCTTCCTTTAGACGAAGAGCCTTTTAAGAAGTGGTCCCACGTGGTCCAGGTCTGCACCCCAACTTGTTTATACAGCAACAGCTACTTTACTGCACCTTCTGGTATTCAAAGCTTTTATCCACATTATCTAGATCTCAACACACACACACACACTTTTCCTGATAATGTAAGCTAATGGGTAGAGATGTGCTGACACACCAGCCTGCACACTCTGCCCTGTCTTTTAACTTCATCTGTGCATCTTATCACACACACACACACACACAGTATCACGTGGGGCCGGTGGAACTGAGATAAAACCTCCAGAACAGTTGAGAACATCTCCCTTTTCCTCAGACACCTGGAGGCTTCTCAGCTCTGTCAAAGCACCAACATGACTCATCAAATGCAGCACGAACAGATTTGTGTGCGTGTGTGTGTCAGCATCTTCCTCTCACACACACACACACACACACACACACACTTACTTTTCAAAGCCAGGATGAGCGCCTTGCCGTCTTTAATCAGCTCCTTGATGAACTTGTTGGTCTTGTCCAGCTCCAGCTCGTGGGACTTGAGTCTCTCCCTGAACTGCGGGCTGTCCAGGTAGCAGTCACTGAACTCCAGGGCGGGTAGTCCCATCTTCTTCTGCAGCACAGCTCCGGACAGGAGAAAGAGGTACGAGAGGAGGAGGAGGAGGAAGGAGAAACCCTGAGCTGCTGCTGCTGCTGCTGCTTGAAATGATGGAAAATCCAATTACAGCATGTAAACAACGGGGCGGAGACGTGTCCAGGAGAGATGCCAGCCTACGGGACCTGTTCCAGGGGACTGGACACAAGTAATCCTCCGCTTCTGCTGTGGTGAACGGCGACGAGCCCGCAGTGAATCCAATTACATGAGCTGTCTAAACCCGGAGCGGAGGTAACGTCTCTCAGGGTTAAACTCGCTCAGGTAAACCGGCGCTGCGCTGCCCTCCAGTGCGTCATCGTGGACCCGGACACAGTCAAGCGGGGACGAGGCTGCGCGAACCGAGACAGGAGACAAACGTGGACGCCGTGCTCGTGAGAGCGATGTCCTCCCTGGGCGGTTTTAAAATGCGCTACTCGCTCCTCGGTCCCGCTCAGCTCGGCGCTCGGCGCCGCAGACCGTATTCAACCTACCCCGACGCGGATCAGCCCCTGAGTGACGTCTCCGCCGGCCAATGAGGTGCGTCGGACGGAGCGCTGTGGGTTTGGGGGCGGGTGTGCTGCGCTCAACTTTGGAGATAAAAAAAAAAAGAAGAGGACTCACTCTGATCACGTTTCTGGAAATGCCTTCGCCGGGAAAGCGTTTGAGCCCAAATACTGCATTAAAGTACACACTAGAGGTACATGTACTGTACTGGAGTATTTCATTACCAATTTTACTGCACTCCAATTGAGAAGTACATTTTGTACTTTTTACTGTAATACATTACTTACAGCTACTTTTTTATTATCAATAACTAAAAGCATTTCCTCACCAAACAGTAAAGTTAATTTCATTGTTTTTATTAATGTTCCTTCAAACACTGAAATGTCAAACAACTCTCGACTAGACTGGTGGTTGTCTGTTATCACTAGCTTCAAATTCAGTATTGGTAACAGTACATTGTTCTGTACATTTTACATAAACGTAGTAGTTGAACTTGAGTAAAGATTTAAAGGGGTCCTCATAAGTATAGGAGTATTTTAGTTGGGTTCCTGGACTTTTATTTGAGTACTGAGTTTGTGTACTTAACCTCTGCCCATCAGAAGTTGCAACCTGCATGTTTGCATTTCATTGTGCTTCCTAACTATGTCTATAGGATGAAATAAACAAGAGAATGCCACGAAAAACAGCACATTTAGTCTTCTATCACACTTATATCACACTGTTCACATCTTGGTCAAACATTAAAGCTGCTGCCAGTCATAGCTACAAATGCTAAACTCAGTGAAATACTGTGTCGTCCCACTGTTTCACCTTCTGGTGGCATTCCTGACTTTTTAAGTCGCCTTGAACTCCTGAATGCACCTAAATGCACTGCAGTCACTTTGAGGATAAACTGTTTTAATTTGGAATAGATGACAGATTAGTACAGATTCTTCCTGCCTTCAGAAGTCGTTTCGCTGAACAGCACATGTACAGGAAGGTTGAGTGAAAGTCAAGGCCATATCTAAATCCTACACTACTGAGTACTGTCCTTATCTATCCATGTTAGTGTGTGGGCTCAAGGACCTTTTCCAAACAAATGTATTAAATACACACAGGAAGTTTAAACATATATCTGCACATCTACGAGTGAAGGTAAAGAAATAAGGAATTTGGTTTTTAGGCAGTTTTAGCATTTTACAAAAGGATAATGAAAGGAGGAGAAAAGCAGATGAATTCAGTAGTGAAATAAATGCACAGAACCTTTTAAATCAGTAACTGTTGTAAACCCGCAGCATAGGTGCAGGAGTGGATCAAACGCCTGTGGAGCAGCGCGTCTTCTCCAGCACCGACCAGCTTTGTTGGAGCATGGTTGGTAGGTGGGAGGCTGATGTCATATCAGACTGAGAGGGGAATTTCTGTGCAGCGGCATCTCCCCTGGATTAAAGCCTCCACCACTCTCTGGCGCCCTCTGCTGACCTGATACTCAGTCTTTATTTACTGCATGATGCTTTCTACACTCTGTGTTTTTCTGCTTTGACCATGTCAAAATGTGTGCTGCTGTCTCATGTTACAGTTATCTTATTTTCCAATTCACCTCTAGTGTAATTATTTTATGCAATTGTTGTATTTATCATCAGAATCAGTTTTATTCGCCAAGTATGCTGCACATACAAGGAAAAGACAAGACACTGTGTGTGTGTGTGTGTCAGTGCAGTATGCTGAGTTTAAATGTTCTTTTTAGTGATCAGTTGAGGGCCACCGGACCCTGAACCTGTCATTTTTGTAAGCATGCATGCATTACATTGTCCCATACATATACCTACTTCCTCTGCCAAAGCAGAGCGCAGCGTCCGGTCGCTTTCACCTTCTGCTCCTGTGTGGTCACTCACAGGAAGTGACAGTGTGGTGTTTGACGTGTGTACTCGAACATATAGAACCAGAATTAGACATCACACACAGTCACTCCCTGTTCTGAGCTCGTGTTGATTTATGGTGAGGAAACTGTCTCAGACTCAGCCGTGAGGTCTGTGTTTAGGCACATTGATTAGAGAATCGTTTCAAAATGAACATGATATGAAATCACACTAGACTATCCGTAAAGACAGATTCAATAAATCACTGAATGTATTTATAGACTGAATGTTTTATGAACCTCAAGATGCTGTTAATTAGTTTTTTTGCTCCTCCCTACTTGCACCAGCCAATAGAAAGCCTCCTGTTGGGGAAACAGCAAAGTCATTTTTGTTATGGGACAGATGAAAATATCTGTGTGCACATTTCCATATTCTCTTTCTATAGTACCTGAAACAAATGCTAGATTGATCTTTTCAGTCCTTTCTAATAGCTCCCTAAGATTAACCTAAAGTTATCTTGAAGTAATAAAAACAAACTGTTTACTGAAGCTATTTTTTCTATTACAGATGGTTCATGCATAGATTTGGATGAAGAGCTAATCTATGGAAATCCTATTAATCAGCCATGATCATTAACGTTTCCAGTCTATATTTCATTACTGTATCAAATGATTCTATTTCAGTGTTTTCGGCCGGACTGAATCCCAGTTTTAGTGCACACAATGTTTTTAATACTTTCTATGTCACTTTTCTAGTATGTGAAAGGCAAATTATTGTTGCAGTGAATGTGTAAATAAGTGCTTCCTCAGACAGCTCCTTGACATTTGTTTTAAATAAAGCGTTTAAAACGTTCTGTGTAAGAACCCAACCTTTGATGCTGACCTATGCTGCCACCTCTTGGTGAATGTGGAGACAGCAGCTGTTGTCAAACGTTGGAAAGTGTGTTGAACAGGTGAGAGGAAAGTAGGTCAGACTCGTGGACGTTTTGGCAGCGGACTGCACACTCTCTACATAGTCTCATGTCTCCGGACTATAAGTGATGTTGCAGATGTCTTGAGGAGGACACCTGCAGATCTATTGAATTAACCATTCAAAGAAGCCAGAGGGTAAGTTCCATTGTCGTGCACCACACAGACAGAGAGTCAGACAGTGGGAGAGAGACAGGCAAGGTTTGCAAAGATGAGACTGGAGCATTTTCAAAAGCCATTTCCACCAGTTTAAGGAATGTCAACACCCCACGGTACATCTCTAAATATACATTTTTCAACTCAGTGCGGTTCGGTTAGAACTCCACCACAGTGTAGATGGCAGGGCTTTGGAAAATGCCATTAAAATAACTTGGTTTACAGACATTTAGAAATAATATTTTCTCATTGCTGTTGAGCTTCTCGTTTGGAAGCAGGAGTCTAAGATCTTGTTTATTTTTGGTGTGTGAAGTGTTTGCAGGAATGTTAAAATTATCTGAGCAGAGACTTTGCTCGGGCAGAAGACGTAAGGTTAACTGTGGGAACTTCAAATAAGTGTTTATATTGTGTTGTTCCCCGGTGTCTCCAGGAGGACACTGCTGTAAGAATGTATCAGAGCTCTGTCAGAAAGACGGCTCTGCTCATTCTCAGGCTCTGGCTGGACCCCAGCTCCCGGACACCATTCCAGTGTGATAATATTAGACCTGACGTTGGCCTGTTAAAATGAGTCCTCTGACGTTTTTAGGAGGGTGGTGAGGGGAGAGTGGGTTGCTAAAGACAAAAGAACCTGTGGCATTTCATCCAAACGGGACGACATGCTGGCTCATCCGGGACACTGCACCATGACTCTCTCACAGGTAGGTCACTGACACCTCAGCTCACCGGACAAACTCTGACTTGACTGTAAGTGGTTGTTTTGTTTGAAGGACTTTTTTTAAAGCACGTATCCATTAAGTAATAATGTCGTTCTTCCTGTTGAACTTTACTCTAACGCCCCCCCACAACCAAACATGCAACGTACACACAGGTTCAGTCTCTCCTCCCACACATCCGCACTTTGACTCAGACAGCGGATGGGCTTTTTGACATCATGCCCATCAGCAGCAGCTGTGTTTCCAGGTCCCTGTGGACGAGCCTCTCATATCCAGTAATACAACATTCTTCTCTGGTTCTCACTCTTAGGAAAACAGACTGTGAGTGGGTAGGCCTCACATTCCACTTGTGGTTTTGCACTGCTGTGCCTTTCCTCCGGCTTCTCTTTCTTATGCCTCTCCAAGGCATTCCAGATGTGGGCCAGCTTGGCTGTAGCGGCTACAAACGATCCGAGTTGTGCAGTACTTCTACTACTGACTGGCTCCTTTGCTGCTTTTTAGTTTGACACGACAGACTTCGTGACAGCTACCACTGCTCTGGGATCGCTACCTGACAGGATATAGAAATTGAATTTACATTGTGGCTTTGACTGTCCAAGGGTAAGACAGGGCATGGGATAGATGCTTGCTCATGTCAGGGCTTTAAGCGTTGGAGTGCTGAGGGATTTGTTTGACTGTGAAACGTCATCTGGTCATGCCTGCTGACTGCAGGGTGTTGATATCAACCCTTTCTACTTAAACAGTATGAGGAAAAACAAGGTCTCGAGTTTCACCCGTGAATTAAACTGTTGGATATAGTTGTTAGATTATCTCTGGGTTTGTGATGGCACTTCCAGCAGGGAGTGAAATCATCTCACAGCACGTACTCTCTGCTCTTTGTTGTGTCCAGGCGTTGCGCTGGTTTCAGGTGAGTTACATCACTGCCATCTGGACACGATTTTCACAAAGGAGGAATCTAAGTGATATTCAGTCCGAAAACAAGTTTAGGCATCTACCGGCTCCAGCCAGCCTCCATCCCTTAAAAGGAGAGAGTAAAACAGAAACACATCCAGAGGGAGAAAGGGATTGAGGCAGACCAGGAAGGGAAGAATCTCTTGTAATCATATTTTAAAAGCAGCGTCGTCCTCCACTTTCTGTTTTCTCTCTCAGATATGAACAGTGAACACGGTGGATCTTCTCTGTCCTTACAGGCTCGGGGACATAACTCTGCCTCATCCAATCCTCAGACTCTCTGTAGGATGTCTGAGGGTGACGTTACAGTGCTGCCACTCGGACCTGCGACTTTCGACCTGTCCAGACAGGAGCGGCCGACACTGACCAGGCTCTACAGCCGTAACGGAGGATATCACCTGAGGATTTTACCCGATGGAACTGTGGGCGGCGGAAGACATGATAACGACCCCTATGGTGAGGAGGAAAACGACATAGGACACAAAATAGTGTGTAGTGTGTTTGTGTGAAGAACAGCCGATACAAAACACACTGGCTGACAGACTGGTAGATGTAGAGACAGTAGTTGTGTACACAAAGACGTTTGCTGTACTGTAAGTCCATGCAAACAAATCAAACGGGTGACGACAGGGAGCAAAGTCTGAGGGCAGACAAAGAAAGCCACAGGTGAAATCCCACTAAGTCTAATAATCCAGGCAGGATAATCAGGAACGTTTGGGCAGGCAACAAGCCAACCTGTAAAACAAAAGGCTGATAAAAGAAAAGTGACTTGTTTATATACTGTGAACTAAGGCCTAACTAACAGAAACAGGTGTAGGGAAGTGCAGCAGGTTGGTGAGGACACAACTAACAAATCTAAAACTGCTGAAATAAATGAACATTGTGCTGCTTTGTGTTTAATTAAGCTTAACTTCGAATTTACCTTTGAAAATGTGAAACAGTGTTTTGTGTTTGTGTCACAGACGTCGTCAGGCTAAAAGCTGTGAGTGTGGGAGTAGTGGTCATTAAGGGCGAGAAGACAGGACGGTACTTGGCTATGAACAAAAAGGGACGCCTGTACGGATCGGTGAGAGATCTCTAAGAACCTTTAAAACTTCAATTTGGACAGAAAAATACTTGCTAATACTTACAAATGCATAACACCACACAGAGGCAGTGAAATTGAATGACACGCTGTTTTACTTTAATACCAGTTGTGTAATATCCTATTTTCCACATTTGCACAACACTGGACAATCACAGCAGATTTTCTTTTAATGCACAACACCAACATATGAGCAACATACACCAACATCTGCCTTGTAGATTGGTATTTGTCATCCATTTTCCCGTTTTATTTTCCCGCCTCAGCAAACACTGAACGACGAGTGTCATTTCCTCGAGAAGTATGAAGAAAACCACTACAACACGTACTGCTCTCAGAAGTACAACTGGTATGTTGCACTGAAGAGAAACGGCCAAGTCAAAGCAGGACCGGACACCCACCAGGGTCAGAAGGCCATCTACTTCCTGCCCAGGCCTGTAGGCAACGTGTAAAGCAAGACGGCACCAGGAACCACGGACATGCTCACTGAAGTCTTTAAACGCACATTAACCGTGCGATGTTACGCTGGAGAAAAGTAAACATCACTTCAAATCAGTGCAAGAGGCCGGCGATGCCTGAGGGAATCACACAATGCCGTCGTCACAGTTAGATTCATTTCAGTGCTTAATCCGAAGGAAGTTTGTAATCAGGCTAATTCGCCTGATACATTTTCTCCACACATCATAATCCGCAGATAATGTGAGACAGATTTAAAAAATGTCCGTTCGTCTTGAGCCACTCAAGCAAACCAAAGGTTTTACAGCATTAAACTGCGCTACCCTCAAAGTGTCCCCTGTAAAATATATAAAATAAGTTTCAGTTTGACCGTCAGCAGCAACTGCTACCACGTGGAGTCCAGCAAACCGGTTAGTGATACCGTGAGTCAGGGAACGGTGATACTTATCTTATTATTATTGTGTCCTACAGTATTAGAGCTCACTGTTTCAGTAATTTAACACCGTGACCTTACTGTCACGCACCACAGAAACCCCTCTTTAGCCAAGTTTACACATTACTGTTGCATTATCATATGTTAAATTGCTTTTGTAAATATTTATTTATAACATTATAGTCAATTTTATTTAGTCTTACTGAACACTGTAATGGAAATGTTGAAAATAATTTCTACAATGAATGAAAAAAGGGTTATGTAATGAGCTTTACACAAAGTAATACATGTTGTATTAAGTCAATTTAAATGTATTAACTATCAAAATAACGTTCAATAATAAATGTTATTTTGTTATTCAGATGATGGTGGATGTGAAAACCTGTGTCTTTAGCAGTAAAGTTAAAGCAGTAAAGTCAAAACACACCTTTGGTCACAAGATGGCAGCATTGCTTTAGGTCCAGTAGTGTTTTCAGTCAGGCTGGCAATGAGGGCTAGTGTTTGAGTCCCTGTTTATTATCGTTACACAGTCAGGTCTCGCTAGATTCCAGCGAAAATAAATCATGAGCAAAATAGGTAATCTAAGAAACCACACAGCTGCAATCGATAGCGTGTGTTTAGCCAGTCGTAAGTGCTGTGAATGGGTTATAAGACCCAAGCTGTTGTCACGGTTCAGCCCAGAAAGTCTGGTTTGATGGTACAAACTGGTACAAACGACAGCTGTAGGTTATGTCACTGTAAGTTACTAACTTGTTCTAAGTTCTTTTAAGTTGTCTTAAAAGAAAGCTTAGACTCTTATACTTGACTCCAGGTTTGTTCCAAGGAACATCATTTTATTGTAGAAACAGAACCACGTGAGTGCAAAACACTGGTGGGGTCAGGTTTACATTTTCCTACAGAACTGCTATTTTACTTTAGCGCTACAAATTTGAAGTAATCACATTACAAAACTCCTGGATTGTTTGGACTCCCTGGGTTCTGGGAGCCCCGAGCTAGTTGCTCAATGTGCTCAGTAATAGAGAGTTGTGCAAGTGCAAACCTTCCTGCTTTCCCTGCCAACATGATTGTGACCATAAAGTTGTGACAGATGATGCAGGCATGATGCAGAGAAGGACCTCCATTCACCCCAATCAAGTATTTTCACCAACAGCATTCTTCATCTAATCCACACTTAATGTCTAACGGCTGAAACAGAACATGGTCTGAAAGTCGGTTTCAGACGCTGCTTTGCCAGGAAAAATATCCTGGAGGAAACACTGGAACGAGGTTTTAGATGTTTGGGAGGACTGGAGCTGATTCATGGCTCCAACAAGCTCCATATTATTGTGGGATTTTAATAGAGTTGGCAGGGAACATTACAGTGGGATTATTAATTTTCCAAGTAACAAGAGTTTGACAAATTACCATTTAAAATTGAGCAATAGTTCTACATCTTCCATTAAAAAAATTTAACACATGTGAGGCTCAGAGCTGAATTAACCCACTTTAATTCTACTTGCCGTGTTAGATTCTCACCTCTGTTTGATTAAGCATTACTTGTCTAGTTGATTACTTGACCTGCATTTGTGTTAGCTGGTACTGCAGTATAGTTCCTATAAGCATTTATTAGACAGCTATGGTAAAAATGTAATATACAGTAGATGTGATATGATATGATAAAACATAATGCACCTTGAAGCAAAACTTAATTCCCATTCATAAGCTCATCTAACTAATGAGTACCCATGCTTTTTATGTGTTGTGTATACTGTTTGTTTCTATATGAATGTTTCTTGTTGTAAAATGGTAAAAATGTTAATGCACAACTTGCTTATTTGTATTTTTACAATGCAGCACTGATATTAATGTTTAAGAAAAAGTCTGAGTACTTCATGCGTCACCTTGTGTCTGATCAGCATAAGGAGAAAAGAAAAAAACATTTATTTCCTTATCTTACAAGCCAACAATTTCATGACTTGTTGGAAGGAATAGAAAAGAAACACAAGAAAGAAACATTTAGTTATTATCTAAATGTATATTGTCCTATAAATCGGGTCTGCAAAAAAAGACTGTTGTTGGAAAAACACTGACTTGTTCACAACCTGTGACCTCTCATTTACAGGACAGTGTCTCCTCTTTCCACCAGGCCACCCCATGAACTGACACAACAGGCACACACACACAACTGTGGTTGGCCAGTGGCCTGCAGGGCTGTGCAGGGCAGGAAGGGAATCATTCACTGTAAACTGAACAAGGACTGGCTTCCTCTGGGAGTCCCTTAGCCTGACAGCAGCCAAGATCACTGCAACACAAACCGCTCTAGCAGACTGACACACACACACACACACACACACACACACACACACACACAAATAAACATGTACACACCCCGGAGCCAGGACATATTCTCTCGTCTGTTACTCGTCTCTCTCTTCAGTTCCATCTTTCTCCACCCTCCCTTCCTGCCTGTCTCTCAATTTCCAGCCTCATTTAACCTGCATCTCATCCTTATTGCTCCCTCTATTTGTTCCCCTCTAAGTTCACATATCTTTCCACGTCTACAGTTTTCTCCTTCGTTTTCAAAGTGTAATGCGCCTTTGAAACTCACCAAATCATTTCTCAGTACAAAAAAAAGCCTGGACCCCTGTGGTTGCTCTGCTCTACCCCTCAGCTCTCATCCTGTTCTGTTGGCCTCATCATGAAAACAGAGCTGCTTTGTCAACGGAACCGTACGCACGGCATGAGCTTCACCTTTCTCCCGTTGTCCCGCAAGCAACACACACCAGCATGAGCGGCAACGGGGAATGATTATCAGTCACAGAGACAGGAAGAAGGAAGTCAGAGGCAAAGACAGGGGAAGAGAGCGCAGGGGGACAACCCAAAGAATTGGCTGGATACTTGTGGTTGGCTGTACTGCAACTGTTTTCCTAAAAGATCATTTGTGCTGGATAGACACATTCTGTTTGTCTCCAAACGAGCAGTTTTCCCTTACAGAGACAGCGAATGGCGTTTGTCAACAAATAGGCCTTTAAGAGTTAGCCACAGCATGCGGCACAGGGAAACCGAGTACAGACACTGTAAATGTAAAAACAGCTGCCATTTCACAGTGGCATTCGACCAGTGTGTCGAGATAGGAGCTACTGCGCCGTTCTGGTTTAATAGAATTATGCTTTTCCGAAGGTACGCACAAACGTCTAGTCTGACCTGTGCAGAGAAGGGTGTTATGGGTAACCAGGAGTTGCAGAGGCCCACAGCAGGGCCAGCATGACATACTTTATTGATCCCACATGCATGCTAAATCTCACTGTGTTGGGTGTAGCTGTGCGCTGTGCGAACTGAATGGTTGATGCCATGAAGTCACATGTTTGCGGATAAGGGAAGAAACCGAGGAGCAGAGCAACGCGAGGAGCTCCTAGAGGAGAGCAGGAAAGGTTAGAGAGGTATTTCGTAAGACGTTTGCCTAATCAGAAGCAAGTGTGATGTTCTGAGAAAATACTGTAGAGGCGTTTTTCTGCAGCGTGGTACCAGCTTGACTCTACTGGCAGCCGTCTGATTTTCCATTGTACAAAACTAGTGGACGCCTCCGTTGATGTTCCAACTTCTCCAACGTCACCAAAAGGTGACGTGAAAACACTACAGGTTACTGATTAGTCAGCGAAAAGTGTCATCATCTGCACTCTAAAACATCCCCCAACCCCTCTCCTGTGGTCCTCCTGCCTTCCGTCTCTTCCGAAACAAATCTGTCTTCCTGCTGTGACCAAAGAAAGAAAGAAGAGTGACATTCCTCCAATATTCTCCACTGTTCCCGTCTGTGTCAGCAGTTTCATGCGGTGTTGCTATGAGGACCAGCTGCTGTAGGTGAAGGGCTACAGGGTCAGGGTAAAGCTACGTACCTGTTTCCAGAAGCGACCAGAGGACAGATGAGTCACGTTAAGCTGACGCCAGGTGGTGTGAAGAAACAAAGGAAATTAACCTGAGAAGGCGTTGAGATTGAGATTAGTTATGTGCGATTTCTGGGCACGGTACATTCCCCATCATCAGCATAAGCAACGTGTAGGCTAGTAAGAATAAAATGGATTTTCATCCTTAAAGCCAAAAGTCTTCCTTTAATTACCTAATTGCCTGAAGAAGTGAGACATGGAAAAACAATGTGTGTTAAAATATTCAAATACATAATTATTTCCCATAGAGGAACTAATTGCATCGTTGGCCAGTGACAGCTAGCGATGTCTTCATCTATCGTTTCTATCTGTCTTTTGTATGACATGAATTTGCACCTTTATGTTTAGGGCGCCAGTGATTCAGTTAGTAGGAAAGCTGTTTACGAATCCCAGGGTTGGCGATTTGAAGTTCACCCTGGCTACATGTCAAAGTGTCCCTGGACAAGACACTGAACCCTGAACTTTGGCACCTAAAATATAGCTGCCTGTATGAGTTATTATATTCTTAGTTATCCTCAGTGCCAGTGCTGGAGTGGAAAGTACAGACCACCTTAAAGAGATGTATTGTCCCTAACTATACCTTAATTCACAATGTTTAATTAACCTTATTCATAGCGTCGTTGAAAACAACATTTACACTGTTTAGAAAATTAAATTATCCTTTCACTGAGGGCTTTGTTTCCCCTGTTTGCCGTTGTCGTGTGGGAACTGTTGATTTGCTGACTGACAGGAAGGAGCACCCAGATGGCACTTCAGAAATGTTATAACAACGCTAGAAATGTCCTAAAACCTGTGAGAGACAAAAAAAATACACAGAGTGATTGCTTCCCCTGTCACACCTGCACTCAGTACAGCTACAACACACACACACACACACACATGCCCTCACACACACTTCCCCCCAGTGTCTCACATACTGTGAGTGTGATCACTGCTTGTGCTTCGGCAAATATGAGAGAGCTGTCATCTATTGTTTCGTTGAATAGGCACACACACACACACACACACACACACACACGCAGACACTTTGTAGAGACCGGAAACTAGCCTGTCGTCTCAGCTGTGATATCTCACATACACAAATACACTCTCACACACACAGACCAACTGCAGTGATGACGCCTGCAATGGTCAAAAATATCCTCAATGGAATAGTTTGTGGTGAAGTCATACCTCGTTTTGCTCCTTTCATCCCTCTACCATCATGGGACAGTGATGGTGCAGCCAGAAAGTATTTAAAGCACACTCATTACTAACACACTATATAATTGAAACCAGTATATTGTTTTTTTATAACCCTTTGTACACAACATGAATCGGTCCCGTGTTACTCAGCGTCCTATGGGAAGTTGAACTGTGGTTCCTGAGAACAAAGTTTATATGTGCGTCTTTGGAAGTATTTCTGTCCCGATGATGTGCACAACTAAGGGAAGAGTCTATACTGGTCAATTGTTAAAGTGTTATTCAATTTCATGCCAGTATGACACGTAACTGGTGACAAACATTTCCCGTCTGTACATATTTACCAAAAACAAAACTGTAAACTTATTTTACTTCCTGGTTTCATTTGTTGTTGTTTTTAACTGCAAATCAAATTCGTCAGTCCTACTTGATTCCCATCATCATTTGATTTTTTATTCAGTCTAATATTTCTTCCTAAAAAATAAAACACAACTGGAACAAACAGCAGTAGAAAGTCTTCTCTCACAAAAGGACATGATGCACAAGGCATTACCGGACCCTATTTTAATTCGGTTGGAATGATTCCTACTCTGGCAGTGAATACGTAAGCAAAACCATTACACCCACTCCTTTCTGTGTCGCTGCCCAGTCTCCATTCTGAGAAAGAAATGTCCAAGTTTAACCACCTATCTCTTCCTCTTCCTTTTCCCCATCCTGTCATTCACAGCATAAAAATAAAAATAAGGGAAAAATAGGCCTTTGAACAAATGGCTTTGGACTATTTATGGCAAATACCTCACATTCCACACATCCCAGATATCTCATACTGTGCGGTCCGGCCATGACAATTCACTTGCAGGATACTGCGGCTTCCTCCGTCTTTCTTTCTTTTATCCTGCATTTAATTCTGTTCCCACTTCCTTTTCTTTTTTGTGCATACCCAAACCAGAGGAGTAGCTATAATTGTTCCCGTGTTCTCCAAAGGGAATGTCTAAAGCAAACTGGCCTTTTTGAAGTGACCCATTGTCTGTTGACCTCAGTAGGTGAGGAAGTGGTGGAAGGGGAGGAGGTGGAGACTCATGGAAAGGTAACAAAGAAGGAAAGGACTGAAAGTTGTACTTGATCATAAAATATAACTATAGCTACTGTTTTTAGTCATTTCCACTTTTGTTTCTACTGTTTAAAACGATTGTGTCTTCTTCAGTCTCACATGAAGAAGGAGAAGATAGAAATCACATAAAGTGAGTGCGATGTATAATCCATGCAAGTGTGGTTTAAAAATGTTCTCTCTCTCTCGTTTGCCGCAACTGAACAGTCGGGGCAAGAGAAAGCTAATTCAGAAGTACTTACCCGTTTCACAGAAGCCCCACGGAGGCAGATTAAAGATTGTGGACTTAACTTAAAAGGGAAATAACTAACACGACATGCTTCATAAGAGAGAGTGAGAGCATTGTTGTGTTGACAGAGGAATATGTTTGAGTTACGTTGCTGTGTTTTGAAGAATGAAGGGTTTTTGGAGTTAAGACTTATACAGTTTATTACCCTCCCCACAAGTTAAAGCGGCCATGAGGAACATTGTGGTTAATGCTGCTGAATATTAGCGGACTTGCTAATTAATTAGCTAGCTTCTATCAACATTTCAATGAATGTGATTGTCCAGTTATTATCTTATAGATTTACTAGGCAGTGAGCTGTTTGACTGCATGTTCTCAGTTGAAGGAGAAAAAGGTGAAATGTACTTAGAGTAAACTGGTGAATCAGTGGTGAACATTACCAAGATAGTCTCTGCAAATTCCAACTTCATTTAAGTTTAGTCAAATGTTTGCTTTAAATGATTCAGCATTTACTCAATTTTAATAGCAATAGGTAACCTGTGTTTATTTTCATGCACTGAACTCACCTTCCACAAATAAAAACGTGTGTTCACAGAAGAAAGAAACACACAATGTTAAATCTAGTTCACAAAGATGTTTATCACATTACACTATATTCAGGAGTTTGTGTGTGTGTTGTAACTGATTAATTTTAGTGTCCTCTAAATGTACAGCCATTTTTAAAATGAGGTGATTAATAATGTGGCGATGCAACGCTGTTGGGGAGCTGGGAGGTAGAGGCTTAGCACGGATAAACTATACAAAATCTGTGGAACTAAAGGTTAAAGGTAAACCTGCAATAGGTTGGATATACACCCATTTTATCTGCTAAGACAACAAGTCATTTATACATGCGACGGGAACATAGAGCAACCTATGCAGCTGCTAACTTATTATTTTTGTGTCATTTGGGCAGAAAGCTTAACTAAGCTTAAGCTATGGAATCAAAGCAGTAAGAGTCAACCAAAAAAGTAAAAATAGAAAAAACAAAACAAAGAGCTGAAAGACACTAAAATGGTTGAGTTGAGCAGAATGCCAAGGTTGGGTCTGATTACTGATTATAGCAGCTTCAGATTGTAGGTTTTGACTCACACTAACACTGAATGTGCCACAGACACAGGAGAGGAGGCTTTTAGTAATCACAAAAAAACATTTTGTTCAAGCAGCTTTTGTAATTGTCCACCACTGACTCTCTCTCCTCGCCTTCTCTCCACTTGTCCAAAAACACTAAACTACTTGGTCCACACACATTCACATTCACACACACACACCTTCCCTGCCATAGCCCAAGGCACACAGTGTACAGTTACTCACATCCCCAGGAAGCGGAGGTATGACATCACCTTATCATCTCCTTTGGGCCCATGGGAAGAGACTGAGACAGAGAGGAAGGGAATAGAGTGATATGAGTGAAGAAGGAGGGAAAATAAGCAGGGAGGCAAAAAAAAAAAGATGTGAGGCATTTCTGTACGTGTCAAAGGTGATCCTGAAACAAAATGTACAATGAGCAAAATCAGATATATCAAGTGTTTTCCTCTTGTTCAGCTGCTATAAAGCTGTTACTGTCAACCACGCTCACACATGCCCCTTTTTATGTATGTGTTGGAAAATGAAACAATCACTGTGGTCAGTCTAATAATCCTGGTTGTGTGGGATCTGAAGGGTCAGATAAAGGAAATAAACTGACAGTGCTGGGTTTTATCACTCACACATGTCCCAGACTCACTTATTATCAGCACTGACGGTACAATCAGTCCAGTGCTCCCTTCCTGGTTAACATTACTCTTACGGGAATATTGTTTGTTCATCAGTCCACGTTTAGTTACTTTAAAACGGATGTACAACCAACTATGTTAGCTTCATGCTAACACATAATGGATATGTTAGCACAATTTCATGAACATGCTAGTACTATGTAAAGTGCCTTAAGCTGACATTGTAAGTCCTGAGTATCAGCGTTTCCTTTGCTTTGAAAGTGTGGTGTGGGTTTTTTTTGTTAAAAGATCTTTCACTTTATTTTTTTTTGTATATCCAAGCTACTTTATAAAAAACTTTATTATGTTATGTAAGAAAAAAAAGTTAAGTGACAAAATAACAAAATGAAAGCATGCTTATTTTTTGTGAATATAGCAACATACTTTCACAGAGATTCATGAAGTTCTTGCCACCAAATTTACTGATATGAATAAGGCTCAACAACTGTTACATAACAAATATCTATTATCAACACTCAGCTGGCTACACATTAACAGTATAAAAATAGCTTTGATTAACGTCATTTGGGTGGAAACTGACATAAAAACACAAGTTCACTGGAAATGTCATCACCTACAGTCAATTCTGTGTGCACCATAATACCAGTGAAGTGTAATAGTCCTACACAATAAATGTTAGACAATTGGACACTGACATCTACCCAACCCACAGAATGTAACTGAATTCTCACTTCAATTCAATTCAGGTTTATTTATATATTCACAACAGAAGTTATCTCGAGGCACTTTACACTGTAAGGTTTAAGACCTTACGAAAAATAGGTAAATACAAAATAAAACGGAAAACCCAGCAGTCCCAATTGATCAAGCGCTGAGGCGACAAAAAACTCCCTTTAATGGAAGAAACCTCCAGCAGAACCAGGCTCAGTGTGGGCGGCCATCTGCCTCGACCGGTTGGGGGGAGTGGACAGAGGAGACAGGCAAATCAAAAAGAACAAAGGGGCAGCAGGGAGAACACTAGGCAGGTTGGTAGGACCAGAATACAATTAGATATATTTAGATAAAAGTTGAGGGGGTGAGCATCATCATTAAAATCAAAATAGCAAGGTGGATTAGCTAGTACACAGCTGTAAGACACACACTGCTTGTTACCACACAGAAAAAAAGAAACTGCACACAAGATGTAGATTGACACAAACTAAACAACGTTTAAATGTGTACAAAGAGGCCACACATGGCTGTCGATATTTCTTACTGGTGTTCAGCTGTGAGCAGACTGTAAGAGCTTTGCTCTTTGTATTAACTAGGCCATCCTACAGTACAGTATCCTACAGTATTGGAGGGTGTTCAGTCAGAGTCCAAAGATTATGGAAGGCCAGAATAAATTAACAGATATGTGTACATTTTATAATGAACAGAAATCAGGCCATCACTGAGACATTAGCTTATTGTCCATTGACTAAAACATTGACTGAAAGTAGTAGTCACGCATCACCGTGTCTATAAATAGCCCCAGGCCTATTTATAGACCAGGAGCTAATGGGTGGAAGGATGGCTGTAACTCTGTCCGACGAGAAGAAACACGACACTGTCGTTATGTCATTTTGACATAATGATAAACCAGCTGTTTGCAAATAGGTAAGTGGTACAATCTGCACATTTCACTGATCCAAAGTAGCAATCAAAATATGTTTGCAGTGAGCTCAGACTTCACTGACGCGCTTCTTCTTTTACTCACAATATAACAGAACAGTGTCTCATTCTATATCAATATGTGGCTCTTTTTTCATGTTTGTGTGGGAGAATGAGTCCACACTCATGCATGCATGTGTTTAAGCCTGTGTGTGTGTGTGTGTGTGTGTGTTACTAAATATAGATTTGTTTCCCTGGTAACACCTGAGGATCACACTAATACTTTTAACACAACTCACAGGAGCATTTTGTCAATGAAACTGTAATATTTCTGAACCCATTCAGAACCGCTCAACTGCATTAGCGAAGATTTGAGACAATTACGACTCACACTCTGCACGCACACTCGTAAATACACGTACAGAGACACGCGCACGTTCCGTTCCACCTTCCAGCGTTTGTGAGCACATAAAGTCAGACGCATTATTTTAGCTTTTGCCTGCAGCTTTTGTGCACAGATCAGCAGCTGAAAGGGAGCGATCAGCCAACCATAACACTCCATAATGGCCTTTCTGCCTCATCCACAAGTCTAGAAGCGTGCCTCCGGTCGGGGCTATCCCCGTGTGCTCCCCCTCTCCTTCCCCCTGGCTCCAGTATATACCACTCCTGATGGTGGATGGGTAGGGATAGCTTATGGGTGTGTGTGTGTGTCACATGCCTGTGACTGTAACAGGCATGTGACATTGTACATTTATTGTGTAGGACTATTACACTTCACCGGTATTATGGTGCAGACCAGACTCCTGTGCTCTTTTCCCACCCAGTCTGATAAGACAGCTCGGCTGACTCAGTGCTCAAACAGTTATTTCCTCTCATTGTGAGTGATTCAAGAACACTCATTCACACACAATTGACTGTAGGTAATGAAATTTCCAGTGAACTTGTGTTTTTATGTCAGTTTCCACGCAAATGACGTTAATCAAAAATATTTTTATACTGTTAATGTGTTGATAATAGATATTTGTTATGTAACAATTGTTGAAACATCACTGACCAAGTAGTAATAAAAAGGCCTACTCTTGACTCAGGGACAATTATAGACCACTATCCTATTCACCATTCATCTCTAAAATCCTTGAAAAAGTAGTAGCAAACCAGCTCTGTGACCACCTGTGCAGGAACAGACTTTATCAAGATATCCAGTTGCGATTTAGAATAAATCAGAAACAGCAGTGGTTAAAGTCACCAATGATCTTCTCTTGGCTTTAGACAACGGACTTCTCTCTATCTCTGTCTTGTTAGATCTGACTGTTGCTTTTGACACTATATATCATAACACTTAATTAGTAGACTGGAATACATCAGATAGATTTCAAATTGTTAATGTAAAAATTACCCCTCCATGCACACGAGTTAGATGCTTAACCCATTGACCTACCAGGTTCTACTTCCCCAACTGGGGCAGATGGCCACCGACAATGAGCCTGGTTCTGCTGGAACGTTTTTCCTCTTCAGTGTTGCATAGAGACTACTCAAGTGGGACTGTTGGGTTTTCCCACATTATTCTGTTTTTACTTTTATTTTGTAAGGTCTTAAACCTTACTGCGTAAAGTGCCTCAAGATGACTTTGTTGTGATTTGGCACTATACAAATAAAACCAAATTGAGTTGAAATTGTGCTCAGACTCCCTAGTTAATGGAAATGTACGGGATAAAAGCTTATAGTTAGGGCTGACTCAAGCGACTCTGAACCTTATGCTGCTGCTGTCACTGTCCGTCTGGTTTAAGTTATAGTTTCATGTGCTTTATTCTGACATCCGCTTACTTGGTTTCTGTATATTCAGTTTCATATCTCCCTTTTAGTTTTCTTCTGCGTCCTGATGATTGTGTCTTTCAGGTTGGACTACATTACCCATAACCCCTTTGTCACCCTCCGGACTACTCACTTCCTGGTTTTATGGACTACCACTTCCTGCACTCCTATTAGCTCTGGCCCATGCTGTCAATTAACCTCATCTTTTTCAGCTGTTACCAATCAGCAACTTGGATCGCGCCATATTAACCCTGTTCCCTCAGTGATATATGTCAGATCATCTCCCTGTGTGCTCCTGCTGTGTGTTGCTTTGTCCTGTGTTCCTGTTCAGCTTCTGCTACCTCGGTCACCTGTTGCGCTTCGGTTTCCCCTGGACTTTATTTGGCACTGTGAGTTTTGGTTTTGGCTGAGTTTGTGTCCATGGTTTTTCTTTGTCAGATGTTTAATCAGTTAGGTTGTTTTAGTTCAGCCATTCTCCTGTTCCATGTGGGTCTTGGGTACTGGTTTCAAATGTTACTGTTTCCTTTGTGCATTAGTTTGACCAGTTTTCCCCTCCTTGGAAGCGATTTTGTGAATGTTGTCTTTTTATGTGAACATTTTCACAAGTTGTTAAATTCCTTATTTTGTAACCTCCCTTAGTTAACGTGCATTTCTGTCCTGACTCCCCGCCTCACCCCTGACAGCTGCTGAGTTCACTGAGTTTCTCTCTGCATTCACTGCTGGGTGTTCTTTATAACTCTGTGAAGATGTACATGATTTTCTTACAATTCTTTAAGGTCTTAACTTTACAGTGAAAAGCGCCTTGAGGAGATTTTTTTTCTAGTGATAGAAAGAAATTAATTCATGACATAACAGCCTTTCTTTTGCAGCAGCATCACTGTTTGGGCACCAGATGTTCTACGGTAAGTTTCTCCTTCCTCTGTTCTTGTCTGACCACTCACATGGAAGAGAATCCAAAAGAGCAAAGAAAGGAAAATGATTGAGGAGGAGAAGGACTGAAAGAATTAAGTGGGTAAGCTAGAGAACAGTTGAAGCTGAAAAAGTGAAAACAAGAGGAGACAGGATGAGAGGAAGGAGGTAAAGGAGAGTAGACTGTGAAAAAGGGAAGGAAATCAAGTAGCCATCCGGTGATCATTTTACAGATGGAGGGGAAGTGTTCCTGGAGAGGGGAAGGAGCCAGACAAATGACTGAGAGTGGGTGGCAACACTGGCATATTGCAAAGCTGCTCATGGTCCTCATCAGTTATACAGGTACACAACAGAAATCAGAGGTGAACAATGCCTTACACACAGGTACAGTAACGGCTTTTCTCCGCGTTACAGTAAGAGGGTTAGTGTTATACAGTGCTGTCCACCAAAAACTTTTTTCTTTCAAACCCAATCACACTAAAACTAAAGTGTTGAAAAATAGTTTTGAGAAAATACTAAAAACATTTGAAGCTATAGACTTAAAGAAGAGACCCAAAGATGGCTCAACTGAACTTCTGGACCACTTGAGGAACATATAAAATACATCTGTTGGAGCCAATCCCCCAGTTCGGCGCCACTGCCCCGAGTGGTCCACTTACCACTGGGACCAGTTACCTTCACCTTCCACATCTTTTCTAGCTCCTCTCTCAGCCCCCAGAGCTGTTCATGTTCCTTATCCCTGATGTTACCATTTCTTGGTATTGCTACGTCTGTCATTACAGCCTGTCCAGTTGGTTCACCATTACTGTCAGTCTGTATCTGGAAGCTCCACAGAATCATAGCGTTATCCTTCTTAACCACCTTTGGAGGTGGCTCCCATTTGGACCTCCAGCCCATACTCTGCACAGATGGTCCTGTACACTATGCCAGCCACTTGGTTACGGTGTTCCATTGCACCTTGCCGTTATGTGCTGGATTGTCTCAGGGGCATCCTTGCACAGCATGTACCTTGGGTCCTGCCTGGTGTGGTGAACCCCATCCTCTATTGATCTTATACTTGGAGCTTGTTCCTGTGCCGCCACGATTTGTGCATCTTTGCTGTCTTTTCAGTGTCAGCCACTTCCTCTATCTGCCGGTGGCAAGAAATCATCCAAGTTGGAAAAAGTTGATGGCCCTTTCTTCATTCTAACAGACAATTTCCCTTTGGTTAGGTTTAGGCACAAAAAACAGCTTCGTCATCATGGTCACAATAATAACCATGTGGTTGAAGGAAACGTTTACTGATGGTCAGAACCAAACCATTGTCAACTGGTAAAGTCCTACGCTTTGCTGACCCATCTGCTTCAGCCATTTCTCATTCGGATTTTGTGGCTGCGTAAGAACGTCACGCTACTTCCTCTTTTGCTGTTGACAGACAAGAGTTGTAATTACAAGAAGGCTTTTTCGGATGACTCTAAATAAATGTTGTTTTTAGAGATTGTGCTGAAATGCCTGGTGCTCTCATTTCCTGTGGGAGTACATTCAAACAAAATGAATAAATCTTCTTGAGTATCTTTGCTGTAATTTTCTACACCTGGAAAGTGCAGTACCTGAAACAATTTCTTTGCATGTTAGGAATATAAACTCATTTATTAAAATTTGGTTAATTAAATAGAAAAATAGATTCATATTTCTGTCAGGGATTTTTTGTCTGTCGAAATAAAACTACTGGTGTCCACTGCTGTCTTTTTTACCATATGTCCTTGTTTCTCCATGATTACTGACACTTTCCACTTTAACCATGAAATCCTACCTTCCACATTATACAGGTCCTTCTCAAAAAATTAGCAAATTGTGATAAAGTTCATTATTTTCTGTAATTTACTGATAAGCATTAGACTGTCAAATATTTTAGATTCATTACACACAATTGAAGTAGTTCAGGGCCTTTCATTGTTTTATTATTGATGATTGTGACATACAGCTCATGAAAACCAAAAATTCCTGTCTCAAAAAATTAGCATATCATGAAAAGGTTC
>JAUMTR010000006.1:15077869-15089072 GCA_032270685.1 Microctenopoma stevenorrisi
GCCACCTCTGAACGCATGCTGCTAGGATGTCTTACACAGACTAAAATGTTAGCGTGATGAATTGTCCAGCGTGTTGTCCAACACAGCGCGGTGAAGTGGTACCACGACGAAGCGGAAGCGCTCCCAGTCAATAAAGTGTGGCATATTCTGGCATTTGGTTTGAAAAGTGCATGCATTCAAACTGTCGAACGTGTCGGTACCATCCCCATCATAAGTTACAGCACTGTGCTGTTTAGTCCTAATATCTTGCTTCTATCTTGCTTCTATCAAACTTTTTATTTTTAATGAAACATTAGGATGTCATTCCCTCAACTTTCAGGTTTGTACAGTAGATATATCCTGTTTTCCAGCCCCCTATGAGTTCCCTGTCGTCAGACTGTGGCCATTACTGTCTGGGTTAGGTTTCCCAGAAGCATCCTAACACTGAGGAAATCTTTGTTCCATTGTGAGCGGCGAGCACTGAGAAGCTATTGGGAAGCTGGAACCTGGCTGTTCCCAGGATCCTTTCCACCTGAGCTGCAGAACAGCAGGGGGAGAAAGGGGTTACACAGACAGAGGCTGTCGCAGGAACAGGACTAAGGTGAATACAGACACGCATTCAGAGACGCACATTCACACAAAGGAACATGGACACACACACACAGACACAGAGTTTAGTGGTGCAAACAATATTTACAAACTAGTCTGTTTGAGATAAGTCTGAGATAAAATATAAGACATTTTTGTTCAGACAAAGAAACTTGAAATGTGTCTGCCTGCGTTCTCAGCGCTGCTCGTCTAACACCTTGATCACACTTCCCGTCTGTAAAGGCTGGGAGATTGTTTAAACTAAGGAGCTGTTTGTGTGAAGCACGACTGAAAAGAGCATAAAGCTAAAACTATTTGATCAGTTTTAGAAAACTGTTGCACTCCACGGTTCTTCCATTTGTCATTTCTGAAGAGTTCTGCAGCTGTTTGTGGGATTGGTCTCATCCGACAGCACTCAAACTCAGTGTGAAGACACCGAATGCACAATAATTAGATGTAAGTAGGAACTGTGTAAAAATCGATTTTAAATATACAATTATCATCAGTTTTATGAAATGCATTGAGATAAACTTCTGAAGAAAGAGAATCCAAAATGTAGGTTAATTTCATATCATCGCAACAGCTCACGAACTGTTATAACATTGTTTTTATTTCTTTTTTGCTAATTGATCTAACACGGGCACTGAACATCTGTTTTATCATTTGTCTGACACCCGCTGGCCAGTTTAATTTATGCCTATGGGTGAAGGAAATGAATGTATACCATAGCATGTACACTTCCTCAGTTGGGTGACACATCAAGTGTTACCCGTTGCAGCTGTGAAAACCACTGATGATGATGATGATGCATTCATGGAACAGCAAAACTCTCAGCTTTTCTGCTCATAAAGTCGAGATGTGTGTTTATGATGTATCGCTTCGCCATCAGACTGAAATATTGCTTCAGAACTGGTCCTAATCCGATGCCAGGAAACCAGTCTTTAGAGAAAACAAAAAACAGAACGTTTGTGTGACAGGACCCCGCTCACTTCTGAAATATCCATCATGCCTCACTCTCCGAGTTCAGCGGAAGTTCTCTCAGGGTTGGGTATGTGAAACAGATTTCTAGGACAAGATGTCTATACAAACATAATGCCTCTGCTAAACCAGTTGGATCATCAACCTGTTTTCTTGCTGAGCATGTCTTCCGCTCTTCGCTCTGTGAAGTGTGGGTTTGTGTGGCTTCCCGTGCGCGCGTGTCTCTTCAGTCAGCAGGTCTGAGAGGATATAAATCACCCCGTCAGAAGCGAGCGCTGTGAAAACATCCTGCGTGCACACCGAGACCCCTATTAGCACACGTACACTATGCACACCTATCTATAGGAACAAACGCTGGTGAAAAGTTTTTGTCGAGCGCGTTCATGCATCACAGGCTTTTTTGGAAAGATGGATGAGTCAAATTGCACTTTTCGTGTTTTTGACAAAAAGTACCTTGACAAGCCACAACATAATCGCTTAGAAGATAACTTTAGACACCCAGGCACAATTTTAAATCAGCAAATGTGGCCTGGGAGTGTATCAGCGTTTTGTTTCCACTTTCCTCCCCTCGGAAACTTATTGTTTGGTTTCCTGTGTCGGCCTCGCATCGCTGACGGAGCTAAATATAACACAGAGACATTTGTGGTACAACAGATACGCGTTGTGCAGAGATGTGGGCGGTAAAAATGCTTCTCAGTTATAGTAAGGATGCTAAGGTACACACAGCATATTCAGGCTTTATTCGAAAAAGCCGCGTGATTCACTGGAGTTTTGAACCTTAATATTAAGTTTCTCATCCTGATCATTATAGACCTGTAATTTGAGTTATGATGGGTTAAGAAAGATCCTGGGCCAACATAAACACATGGCAGATGGCAGAAGGTCAAAAATAAATTCTAGGTTATACATTTAAACAGCAGCCTTTATGAAGCCATGTGGGTTTTGAAATGTTACGAGCATTTTAGGCACATCAAAATCATATATTGTCCTGTAGCTGTCATTGTGAAATAAAAAAGCGATGCTTTGATGGCTGTCAGTGACCAGCCACGTCACGGGTCAATGGGTCACTCAGCGGCAGGCTGCGAAGGCCGCAGAGGAAGAGAGAGAGAGAAGTTAAGAAGCAGCGGGGCAGAGAAAATGCTCATCGCTCGAGCGCCTTCCTGTCGGCTGCACCGTCGCTGACTGTCACCACCTTAAGCAACACGCATTGGGGTTGAGGGGTCGGCGGAGGTGATGTATGTGCGTGAGCTGTCCACTTCCTTAGAGAGGAACAATAAAAGCGTGATTGCAGGACAGGTTTGTCCAAACAAAGCCACACAAAAAGTGTCGCATCGCTCTCAGTTTCACAGGGGTCGAAGACGTATGTTGTGATATATGTCAGTAACATTGAGCAAAATTCCTCCTTAAACGTTTTGGTACTGAAGGTGTCAACCAGTGTTTTCTTGTGTAACAGAATCATGTGGGTATTCAGACTTAGACCAGTCAATGCTGCTAGAACTGGAAAATTGATTGAGTGCCTTAGTTGAGTGTGGTAGTTTCTCAGCATTACTTAAAATGCTGCTAATTACCGGGCAAATGTTAATCTGTAAGATAGTTTTAAGGGCTAAATTTGAATTTTTTGCGAAAAACGCATACACTCTCTCCCCTGTCACAGGTTTAAATTTGTCTTTCATATTCTTTCATTGTTAAATAAAAGTTGGAAGAAACTCGAGAACAAGTCTTATCACCATGTATTAATCATGAATTCTTTATGTGGCTGATGGGACAGGAAATAATGAAAGTGTGACACTTGACCACGTTTTATGTGTCCGAGACAGGTGGAGAGGAGGAAGGAAACCAACCAGTGTTGGGTTTCGTGTCGCGTGTGTGAGCAATGTTGCATTTTGACACCTCGGGATGACCATCGTTGGATAAGGAGATGATGGTATGGTAGCGTGAACATAGAGGAGTGGGTGAGTTACAGCAGGATAGGCAGGGAGCAAAGCAGTGGGTGGGTGGTATAACCACTGAGAGAGGATAGGCTACTGTTATTTGGGTGGGATCTGCAGAGGAGATTGGAGGTGAAGTGAGGGTGTGACACAAAGACAGAGACACCAACAGGGGGTGGTAGGAGGTGGCAGGGAGATAATAATTGTGGCAGGATGTGGGTGTGTTCCATTGACGGGGGTGTGAGTGTGTGTGTGTGTGTGTGTGTCACTAGAGGCGAGGTCTGTTATTTCAGGTGTCATTACACCCCACCCCCCCCAACCAGCAGGCCCTGGAGGAAGGACTGGCAGCTCATTAGCCTGGTCAAAGACTCCACTTCCCCCTCTGGTTTAACACACACACACACACTCAAGGCGTTTAATCCGAGGATAATCTGCCTCATATGTAGGATGTGGAAATGTAAGGAAATGAAGGTGCGGTGACGACGGGTGAGGTGAAGAAAAAACAAAAATGAAAAGTGAGCCCCACAATGAATGAAGGTCACGGATCGTGTTCGTAAAGGTCAACAATAAACAAACTCACGATTTAAGCAGAATTGATGTAATAGTATTGATATCGTAGCCAGAACAGTTTGACAATACATTTTTAATTTAGTATATGTTAATATATTATTATTATTATTATACAGAGTGAAGTATTGTATAGTAACATACTGGAATTTAGTATGTTGTCTGATTGACTGATGCACCCCATTATGAATGCCCCTGTCAGCATTATAACGTAACTAGCAAGCTATATAATAAAATAATCAACACTAAACAATATTTCAGGTGTATAATGGGAACAGCGCTGCTGCGTTGCTACGCTGTCGTAGCAACGTAGCTGGAACAACCTGGAAAGATCCGTCCGTCACAGGACGGGCACATTGACACAGACAAACATTCACTATTGGAAAACGATGGGAAATTCAGAGTCACTAACATTAAGGACTCCTTCATACTCTCGTTCTGTAATTTTTGACACAGACAAATTTCCATTTCTATACCAGCGGAAACAATGCTGACCAGTCAATAACCATAAATATTCAGTTGTAATAACTTGGTCTCACATTCTAGTCAGCTGCAGAAACTCATTTCCCTCAGATTTAGTGGACACACTAAAAATACAAGCTCCTGTGACGCCGTAAAACCTTCTCTGTATACTGACAGTCAGGATGTAATCATTACCACTGACTCAGCTCCTGGAGCTGAAATGAGTCATTTTATTGAGAACATCCATTATCAACTGCTTATGCGAGGCCGGGTCGCGCGGGGGGGGGGGCTATCCCAGCTGTCTTCGAGCGTGAGGTGGGGTACACCCTGGACGGATCTCCAGTCCATCGCAGGACCAACACACAGACAAACAACCGTGCACACACACGTTCTAACCAACTCTTTCTCTTCTTCTCACATTGAACCTGATCCTAATTCATATGCTGTATCGACTGAGCCTGTGTTTGGAAATCGACCATCTCATCATCCATCGTAACAAAAAAAAGCCTGAGTGAGTCAAAGCGCCCCTCCTGAGTGACATCCTCTCGGCTCAGGAGGAGGTCGTGTTATATTAATCAGAGCCGCGTGAAGCACATTCACTCAACTCACATCTGGACACGAATGCACAAACAAGTGCCAGGTCTCAGGGGCTAAAGCTGATTTACATCATATCCTAAAACTAAGGCGTTTGCTGTTTGCCAGTTACTTCCTCGTGAAACTTTAAAAACATCCGTCCCTCACTGACTCCTCCTTCCTCTGATCATTTTTCCCTCCTCTACTCTACTTATCAGCCTCTCATCTCTAAACTCGAGAAGTTCTTTCCTCTCCTCCCCCCCCTTACATTGATTTCCTCACCTCTCTTATTCACTGTGTGTGAGTGTGAGCTGAAGCTGGCACCCACCGATGACACTAACTGCACCGTAAGGCAAGTCTCAGTTTGTGCCTGCTTCACATGGCATAGGGATTATTTCCCACCTTTCAAGCTGTTTAAAAAAGAAAAGAGAAAAATAATTCTGTGGCTTAGGTGTGGGTTGCTCCAATGCGTCGCTGAGATGGTTTCCTTTTTTTAATCACGTTGCACGGTGGCGCCTCATCACATGCAAAATGCATAAACGATAATAGCCTTTGTATTGATGATAAGTGAACAATAATCTGTTCATCTGTTTAAACCGATCAAAGAAGAGTGGACGGCAACGGCTCCGTAGAAAGTCATAGATCTTTATTAGCATGTTTCCTATGATATGCTTCATCTAAAAATAAAACTGATGACTTGGAGATAAGTGGCATGTGTCCTAGCACAGGATGTCTCGTCATGTTTGTGATTAAGCTCTGTCAGAGCTTTTCCATTGTGTGTTTATTCTTTCTGACACATCTAATGTGACACAACACCTACAACCTCTTCAGCCTACAGAATTATTTGATAACAGTCGGATCGAAACCATGAGAATGGGACAACACGGGTTGAATATATTCATGATGTTTTGACTCAAACGACAGTAAGATGTTTACAGTGTACGTATTCCTAAATCATTTTGTATAATCTATATGCAGATTATTTTTTGGGTGTATGTACAAAATATGGCAAATATATTTTAGAAATAATGCTTTCTGTCCTCCTTACTTCAAAAAGTTAAGCCAGAAGAACCCTGCTGGGTGAGGGGAGGAAAGGGGAGCGCCGGTGGAAGTTGACCTTCAACCTCTCTTCAGAGGAGTGACAGGACCCCGACGGCTCTCCGACCTCCGGGGACCAACCAATCACTGAAGCGTGACCTGCCATCGGGGGCGTTCCTGCGAAGACCTCCGTTTCTCTTCGCCACCTCTCACATTCTGGGCATTCCATGTGTTGCTGTGCACACATATCATCCACTGCCCCAGGCGCACACACACACACACACACACACACGCACACACACGCACGTACATGTATACATCTCACAACAAGTCTGTCTGTCTGTTTCGTTTGGCACCGTCTTGAGTTTTATGAGTGATGTGTACGTTTTGTGGCTGCCTGGTGAAAAGCATCATCCCATGTTGGTTGTTCATAGCTATTTATGTATTTCTCTTACGTATATTTGGACAAAAGGTACCAAAGATAGTCTACGTGTGTTAGTACAGTAATGTGCTTTTTATTTGTCCTTCTTGTGTGGGTCAGCTTCAAGCGATGGAGTCCACGTTCCATCCTGCGGTGCTGGCTAGCTTCACGCTTTACACACACATGCCACTCGTGCCACAGGCACACACCAGTCATATGCACATTATCCTCACACACGCAAACTCTGACCCAGACAGAACCAGACAGACCAGGCTACACACTAATTACATGCCTGAAATTAGACATAATATCAGTCAGCCAGTTGACCATGGAAACAGTAACAATAGAGCCAAGTTAGGGTGTGTGTGTGTGAGTGTGTGTGTGCTTACGTGTGACATCCACATGCCCTGTGTCTTTATGAAAGCTTATGGGTGTCTTTCTGTACACGTATGTTTATGTTATTGTGTATCAGGGGGCAAATGTGTGAACGACATTCATAAAACCCTGCAACCACCCCAACTAAAAATGTATCACAGTGTTTTAATGAGATGGTTTTATTGATCCCTACAGGGAAATTCTTTTCCCAAACTCAGGAAGTTCAGAGGTCAGGGTCAGGAACGGAGCAGCACCCCTGCAGCTGACATAGATTCAGGGTTTCACTCCAGACCCATTTCAACAGGGCAGATGCTTGTCAACATGGAGCCCGAGTGTGGGTCATCTTGTGAAAATATCGTCGAACTGACCTCGAGGTCACGGGTTTCCGAACGAGGAATCCTCAAACGTCCCAGAGAGTTTGAGTGAGCTATAGATTTCTTTTCACCTCTCAGCAGCGATCCTTCAGCAGGCGTTCACAGAGCAGAATCTTCATCATACAGGGGGGAAATAAAATACTTGGTGTTGTCTTAGGATCCATCCCAAAACCAGGCGAAGCCACATTTCCTATGATGCTTGCTTACGAGTCACGTGGTTATTTCTTAGCTACTATTCTGTGAATTGTTGTGGGTTAAAGGTTGCGACTAGTGTCATCATAATCATAATTCAGCAGCCTGCTATAAAACAACCTGTTGTAATATTCCTACAGCAGCAGAGCTGGCGTGGCTCATTTCATCTCTTATTTTTACTGGAAGCGCTGTAGTCTCTAGTGGCTGTAAGTGAATTAGCTCGAATGTGTCCTTTTATGGTGCAATGGGGGCAGGCCAAAGTCATCAGACTCTTTATTTTGATGGATGTGGACACACACACTCACACAACCGCATGCACTCCTGCACCCCCCCCCCCCTCTCCTACCTCTTACCACACACCTTTCCTGACTCCAAAGCACACAAACACACCTCCCCATCATGCAGGCAGCAAGGAAGGAAGTCAATATTTGAGGAGTTGATGCTACTCGGCCTCAGGATCGAGATACGCCTCTTACTGTAGACAAACTATAGACTTTGTAACGCAGCTCTCAGCCTGGTCAGCTGGAACGTTCCTGCAGGGTCTAACACGTCATTACATTTGCTAATTCTGCTACGGTTGGCCCAAAGCCTGAACTCTTTTTGGTCCTGATATGTTCCTATGGACTGACTGCAGTCCGGATCTGGCAGCACCTTGAGGTATGAAAGCTTTGTTATATTGTCAGTATAATCTCTAATGCGTACAAGTCCTTTCATCATTTGATTAACAAACACTTTGCTCCACAACCGGTCGAACATCAAGAGCAAACAGAGTTGTCGTGCTGTGTAAGAATAGTTGCCCTTCTGAATGTACCTCAGAGTTAGAACATAGAAAATGCTCAATGCTTCTTAACATCACAAATATTTACAGTAAGCGAGCAACTCGGGAACAGAATACGAGGGAGAGATACTTGTTTATGTGGGGTTTCTTTATTTGGAGCAGCTCTATTCAATTTGAACTAAAGCTAACTTTACTGGTAGTGTGAGAGTTTGCTTGAAATAGAGAAATGTTTTTGTAATAAATAAATTATTCTGCCCTGTGTCATTGTAAGAAATGTGACCATACACGGTTGTTAATATAACTCTACTTAAGGGGAATTTAATAACCTTATACAGCATAAAAAAAAGAATCTTAAAGTAAAATTAAACATGAAACAGACCGATTGTAAAGTGGGTAATACATTTCTTTAATTGTTTTCCATGTATCATGCAATAAATACAATGCAATTAAGAAAAGTTAGGCCAATGTAATATTAATCTGTCATAGAGGAAGTGTAATTGTGCCCCCAGCAATTCATTTCATGTCCCATACATCTAACATGAATTAAACTTTCAAATAATTGTGAATAGAAAACAGTTGAGTTACTATTATAGAAACTATTTTTGTTTGAAAACCTAAAAGCATGGTACAAAAATAAAGGTATAAAAATAAGTAAGTAAAGTACCTGAAACTGTACTTAAATACACTCCTTAAGAAAATGTACCTGGTCACTCTCCACCTTTGCATCTGAAAATTTATTTTACAATCAGTTTATGTCTCAGCTCCACTACTATTCACGTCTCTGAGAAACAGAGACACACTGGCATCGTGTGAAATTCATCAGAATTTGAAATCTTCAACCTGTCACGTTGCAGCTGCAGTCTCACACAACTGATAATCGCAGGGAGATGTGTATTGTAAAGTGTCGGGGGACGCAGAGCAAGTGACTGATGGCTTACCTGCAACAGAAACGTTTGATGTAGGCTCAGTGCACTCTGTAGAGCTATCACAGTGATTAGCATTTGAGAACTGTCCCGTAACACTGTGGCCACACTCACACACACAAATACACATGCATATCCAACAATTAGCAGCCTTTCTCACGTCATTGTGTTTTAAAGAGTCGGGAAATAGAAGCTTGTCAAACACCAATAGATTAGTGAAATACGTCAAGCGTTAGACCTGAAAAAAAAACTTATTGACATTTGATTTACACTGATGTGTTTGTGGATTAGCTGTAGAAAAAAGTTTCTCCAGACATTAAAGTAGAAAAATAAATTAGGAAAAAACAAGCCAGATGGGGCTGTCCATTATAATCTGAAACTCACAGCATTAGCCCAGAGATGTGGCAGGAAGGAAGGCTGGAAGGGAAGACTCTGGAGAGAAATCTAGGTCCCTTCTTTCATCCACGTATGCCTGGATGATCGCACCAGCGAGAAATCTACAGTTCAACAAACACTTCGTGTAGGCCATGCCTGCAAGCCACGCAGCTGCAGACAGTATCTACAGTGTGTGTGTGTGTGTGTTGAAGAGAAATGCAAAGGGAAAAAGGAGTCCGCCATATAAGAAGAAAACACTTTTTTTACAGCACAGTTTTACTAAAATTTCCCTGCAGACAGAGAGTAACACAGAGTATTCACGGGACAGCAATGCATCATCTTGCAAAAAAAGACATTTATATCACACACGCAATGACTTTTAATGTGCATTAAAACAGACACTTTTGTCTGTCCTTGTATTACTGCACTGCTCTAGGACAATAGATCTAAAGATGATATTACGTCATCATTATTGCTGTAGGGGATAAAGCTCACAACTCTGTCTTAAAAGGGGTTTACAATCATCATACAACATCATCTGGCGCTGGTTTTTAATTTTCTAATCATATTAGTATACAGTTACATTATTAATGATGTAACAGTATACGATGGTGTTAATAAATCATTTGCATGTTAAGATTGTTAAATTGACAGGCATATTACTAGCGCCACAAGAAACCAGACTCGTGTTTTTTGCACCAATATACTTAATATAAATAAGTATATATAAATATAAATAAACGAGATTTAAACCTACAGAGACACAGGAACACCATGAAGTGTGATGACATCTCATTAAACCTTTTTTCATGCAGTGGAAATCAACTGTTGGGCTAGTTAGTGCAAATGCTGAGAGGGATTTTTTTTTTTCATTTTGCCATTGATCAGAAACTAAATGTTAAATTTAGTTCAGTTCAGTTTGTGTCTTAATGACATTTAATGAGTACAAAAAACTTTCAACGATGCCCCCTTTGTGTTTCACTCTGTCTCTTGCTTTTTCCAAAACAATAATCCCAATTTGGAAGTGTAGTGGTCGCCATGGTGACGCGCAAATGGATAATAGGGCAACTGTTAACCTTTGACTGGTTAAAAGCCCCAAGCTGAGGGAGGGGAGGGAGGTAGAGTGGCGGGGGGGGGGGGACACACATAAACACACGCACACACACACAGAAACTCAGACACACTGGGATGTCAGAGAGAAAGGAAATTCACACTCATTTCCTCCGTGTGGTTTCGGTACAAATCAACAACATCCTGTCCTTTTGTGAATCCTGCCTGCCCTCATGCTGGTTTGTGTTTCAGGGTAGGCGTTATAACCCCCACCCCCACCCCTCCTCCTCCTCTTCCCCTCCTGTTTTATTTTTTTACACTACCATAGGAGCTCACATTGTGGCAGAGGACGGAAGGACACCTCCTTGCTCGCCATAAACGGGAGGCGATTCTTAAACATGCGAGCTGAATGATTCTCTCCCAGCTTCATGTCCTAAAGTTCCACTATTTTTTATTAATAAAACCCACTCGTGCTTTGGTTTTCTCAGGCTTTTCATTAGACACCGTGGCACCCATTCGTCAGATCGTGGTGGTTCTTTGAGATCAGATTTAGCAGCAGTAACCTAATGAATTGCAGATTCGCTCTCACGCTCATATATATA
>JAUMTR010000006.1:15089134-15128143 GCA_032270685.1 Microctenopoma stevenorrisi
TATATATATATGTGTGTGTTGTCGTGTAGCAGGAAGCCAGAGCTGCACTGACAAATAATCAGGGTAAAAAAATGTGATGGTGGCACCACAGCCAAAGAGCAGACTCTTTATGTAAATCAGCCCTGACATTGCCCTTGTGACCAAAAAAAGCCCCCACCTTCTCGTTCCCTCACCCCACCCCCGTCCTTCTCTCACACACACACACACACACACACACACTCGCGGGCGCGTCATTCGCCATTTCTTCCCATTCATAAAAATCTCGGCATCGCGCCTGCGCAAATAGCATTCGGAGTCCTCCCCATTCATAAAAATGTAACCTCCGCATTTCAACCCTCCCGTGTCGCTCAGCCCTCCCATTCACAAAAAAGAGAAAAAAAAGGAGAGGCATCTGCGCAGTGCCGTCCCTTCCTCTTCCTATACCCTCCCATTCATAAAAACTCACTTCCCTCCCCCTCGGTGGTTGCAACATCTTATCCAAAGCGCTGCGTCCACAACCGCAGTCGACTTTATGCACCAGTGAGTGGAGAATAGTGCTGGAGACCCGCTCCCCTGTCGCATGTCTTGCTTACACTTGGACTAATCTTTCCTCGGCGTTTGTGGAGTTAATCACTTGCTTGAACTGGAATATGAGCTGCGCGCAAATGTCGTGCGCAACGAGGAGATGAAATTTTTATCCTGAGACCACAGTAAGTGATCCCACGATTTTGTTGTTCACTGGTAAATGTTTGTAGCTGGGAACGTGTGGCTGCACAAACCGACGGTTCAATTCCCTCTGCGCCTACGCTGCGCCGTTTCCCCCAGTCCGCCGGATCGCAGGAAGAGAAACGCTCCTACAAACTCAAATTTTGCAACAAGCTGTTTCCCCGACAACGTGTTTGCACACCGAGTCAATATTTAACCACCGATTTCGTATCTAAAAACGCAAGGTTGGGGACGCAGAGAGGTGGAAACCGTGCGGCGTTTTAATAGCCTGACTTGTTCGAAATGTCGCTTCTTGACTAGAAATGCGCATCCCGACGTTTTACAGAGTCACTATCTGACCATAAAGGCAGACGAAGAGGCGCACATTTCAGCCTCTGCGTGTTCTATATCGGGCGACTCGGTTGCGTGTCTCGCTCTCCCTTTGCAGCGGCCGCCAGCTTGGCGCACCATTTCGGCTGTGTCAGGTGTTTTGTGGAATTAAACCTGAACGTTTTACCCTGTGCGGCTGATTTGCTCTACAATAAAACAGAACATGTCATGAACGATGAAATCCAGGTTTACGCATCAAACTACGCACTTAACTGCAGCCGAGCGGCAGCAGCACACATTGTACCTTTGATATTATCATGCTTATAAAGATTTTTTTTTTTGCAATTCGCAGATAGCGATGCGTTGGATACGCGGTGACAATGCCTATATAAACATGCTATTTGAGTTTGAGCAGCCGCCTCCGGTTTCTATGACTCCGTCCATTCACATATTGAGAAGGCACACGCGCACACACGAGCACAGTTCCGTCTTGGAGCTCATAATGGTCTAGATTTGATGATCAGAGGCGCTCGTGTCGTTGCCAGCGATGTCGCAACAGGTTTCTCAACCAGGCTCAGGAACAGTTAAAAAAAGGTGAATAACATGCAAAGCAGCGGCGAAGACATATAATTTATAATCAAATAGGCAGGCAGGTTAATAACTCACAACGCCACAGTACTTTGGATAATCCACCATTAAATAATTCATATTACAATTATCCGTCTGAATAATCAGCGTTTTAGTGGTTCTCACTAAACACCACAGATGTGGGTCAGTGGAAATATCGGCTGCTCCGCGTCGCCCGTCTTCAGTCGCCTTTTTTGTTTTCTGTAAAGTAGGTTAGGTCTTTGCCGGTTGCAGAGCGCTCATTGATGAAGTGGATGAAACCTATTTCATTCAGGCTCATGACTGGAGCGTATTGATTCATGCATGCAACACTGGAGGCAGCTCTCATTCACAAAAACCTGCAGTTCACAAAAACGGTTTCATTAACAATGCTTCTTAGTTTATTTTAAAGTTGAGCTCATGTAATGTGAATAAAAAACACGCTATTATTGATGAAACTATGCTACTCAGTCAAAGTTAAAAGCTATAATGTGTCATTCTACACAAAGACCCAATTTCTTTTGCCTTTGCATTAATTTTGTCTTTGTTGAAGAGCCTTTTCTGGCAAAAGGATTCTCTTCGCTCTGCCTTGTTTTGCATCTTTAAGTCTTTTGCATGCAAGTCTTGCTCTGTGGTGCTCCCTGCTTTTTGGAAAAGAGGCAATGAGAGCCCAACTTCTATTGTTCTAATGTCAAAGTTAGAATGGAAGAGGTTTGAAACCCTGTTGGTATTCAGTCTAAAAATCAAGATCGTTTGGAAACTCTACATTCAAATGATTACTGGCCTGGAAACGGATTTGTGTTGAGAGTCTAAAGCACTGTGGTTTGAAAGATTTACAATTTCAGATGGGTAAACTGAGCTGTACCAAACTGACTTGATGTCCTATATGCAAGCCTAACATCTTTGAATACTTTAGTTCTTAAGAGGAATCATTGTAGAAGTTAAATCACAGGGAGAGTAAAAAATACAGACTGAGTTCCAATATGTATTAAGATATGTGAGTAAAACTATTGAAGGGTCATTTCTATGTGATTATGCCAGATTTCTACATTCGCCCGTGGTTTGGTCAAAGACGGATTATGGAAGGCAATGGGTCAACATGCCAACATATTCTTCGGACAGTTTTGCAATTTCTAATCTAATGTCAAAGTTATGTTTTTCCACTGTCTCAAATTTTTCTAACCGGTTTGTTTAGAAGTACAATCGGTTCTAATTGTAGATTTTGTTTCTGTCTTTGCAGTATTGCTTAAATGCTGCTTTAGAGTGTAAGGCCCCAGCCCATACATGGAGTCCAGGGTTCCCCACCACATCCCAGGAGTGGCCTCCTCGCTCATTTCTGAACCACTGCTGGACTGTCGAGTCCCTTATGGCCGCCTGCAGCACCCCATCACTATCTACCCTATAGACCAGATAAAGTCCTCGCATGTGGAGAATGACTACATTGACAGCCCCACAGTCGTCTCCCAACAGCCTCCAAGCCAGAAGACCATAAACCGAAGGATCACCTGGCTTGCTCAGAATCAAGAAGCCTTCCTGGGAGCAAACCACAACCATCATCACAATCACCAACAACAGCACCACCAGCAGGGCAGGTGCGAGCCCCACCCTCAGCAGGACACCACCACCCACCCATGGATTTCCTTCAGTGGGAGGCCCAGCTCTATCAGCAGCAGCAGCAGCACCTCTTCTGATCAAAGGCTGCTGGACCATGCTGCACCTACCCCAACAGTTGACCACCACCTAAACCTGCACCCTCACCAGGGTCCCGTCAACACAATAACTACCCGAACTCCAGGCTGCTTCACTTCCTCTGAATCTAAGGTTCTCACCAGTTCTTCCTCTGCTTCCTCCTGCTCCTCCTCCTCCAAATCTCTGGACCTCAAGACTGCAAAGACTCCCGCAGGAGGCACGTGCCCCACTGGAGGCCAGCAAGGGTTGGCACTGATTCCTTCCTCCCCAGCTGAGAAGAAGCACCTCCTTCTCTGCGAGCACTGTGGGAAGTGCCGCTGCACTGAGTGTACACTCCCCAGAACCTTACCCTCTTGCTGGGTCTGCAACCAGGAGTGCCTGTGCTCTGCTCAGAGCCTGGTGGATACAGCAACCTGCATGTGCCTGGTCAAGGGGATCTTCTACCACTGCACAGAGGATGAGGATGATGAGGGCTCTTGTGCGGACAAGCCCTGCTCATGCTCCCAAACCAACTGTTGTACACGCTGGTCCTTCATGGCCGCCCTTTCCCTTGTCCTGCCTTGCCTGGTCTGCTATCTGCCAGCTATGGGCCTGGCCAAACTTGGACAGAAGTGTTACGACAACGTTAGTAGGCCCGGCTGCCGCTGCAAGAATTTGCAAGGTGGCATCAGTGCCCCTGGGTGTAAAAACAGTGGTGGTGTGGGAGCAAAAGGTGGGATGCCAGAGAAGAAACAGCAGGGGTCATGATACTGGACATAACTGGCTCGCAGCGGCCTTGCTAAAAATACGGACAGGACTACACAGTACATGCTCACTCTATGGATAGGACAATCCAACACCAACCCCTTAAACTACCCCATTAATCTGCTGGAAGATGACTTATGTAAAACGAAGGTACTTAAATGGATTGTTGACCTACATTTGATAAGGTGGATTATCAAAATGGGCCTATTCTGAGAGAGTTGGCTAGTAGAAATAGCTAACAGGCCTCTGAGCTAGTTTGTTTTTAGACATAAGAAGAAGAGACTCTATTTTGGACTTGTGTTTGTGTTGTTTTGCAAAAATTGCTGAATGCACAACGTCATTGTACCTCTCTGCTGCTCTCTTTATTTCTCACCTAATTTTGTAACAGTAGAAGCTGGTTGCTGATCCTGATAACATAGAAGCTACTTGATGGAGATAAATATCTGTACAACCCCTCCCTCCCCCAAAAGCACAGCCCATGTCCCCCTGTCTAAACAAAAACAAATAATACTATGGCTTTATGATAGGCCACAAGAGTGAAACCACCACTTACTTACTCACTGTTTCCACTACTATGACGATCACCATCTTTTACTGTTGCCATTTTTCCTCTAATAGCTTAAAGATGGTAGCCTGGTATTGCTAGCATTCTATTTCCATGCAGGAGCTGTAAAAAACAAACCTTTTTAGACTTAGTAGTAGCAATTTCCCATAATTCCCACTGTATTTTGTGCAATTGAGGGAGAGATAATCACTTTACAGTGTGTTTTCTATTTTGGGGGGTGGAAGCCCAGACATTCGAAAATATTTTGAATGCTGTTTGCCAATCACCTCAGAGGTAATGCATGTCATGACTTGCATGCTCTAGTGTAATGGTTACCCACCGTGCTAGAAGTCGATGTGTCGTAGAGAAATGTGTGAAAAAGTGTGCCCATCCTTCTCAGGGACTGTTACAGTAATACTCTGTAGATCTTGGCCTACAACATGTTGATTTCTAAACTGCCTAAGAGCCTGGTGTACTTCCGCTTTGCAAAAGAAGGCAAAGAAACATTTAGAGGCCAAAAGGCAATAGGGAAATATTTGAAACATGTAAGCTAACTGGGAAACAAACGGACCAGAAAATGTTTCCAAAGGAGAGGGGGTGCAAGTGATACAGAGTGAAGAGGGAGAGAGAAGGCATAGCAAAGTTGTTGTTGTGTTTGCATCTAGTCAGCCTTTGTCGAAATCAAACCTGCCACTTGCACAATGTTTTTAGGACGACGCGAGCCCTTAAAGGATGTACTAAAGCACAGTACTAACCACCTCAGCTGTCTCACATTACGCTAGTGTGCACAACATTTAGCCCACACGCCCCATCTCCTCTGTACACACACACACACACACACACACACACACACGCACACACACACACAGTCTTCATTAACTGCTAATCATTATGCTGCATTGCTACGTTAGCCGGGTAGTCTATCTTTATATAGTCTTTATATTCTTAAAGTCTATTTTTGTGGCTTGCATGATGTTCTTAGGACTTTGCCAAAGGAAGCTAGCATACAGTAGCATGCTTTTGCTGTCTGGGTGATCGCAGTTGTTATGCACACTTGCCAAATGAAGTGGACGGCAGTTGGTTTTTAAAGGCACGCTCCCCTTTAATACAGATGGCCTCTTCTGTTTGGCATAAAGGCATACTGTCTTAGTTGCTCCATAACACACAGCGTGCTTTCGTGTTGGACCCTTAATCTCCATTAGGGCACCTAACTTTGCTCACACCTGTATTTGTCTTGTTGCACATAACTGATATCACACATGGGGAAAAAAAAGGAAAGAAAAAACACAGTGTCCTTAGTCTTGAATGTATGAGGCAATATTTTCAAAACCTAGCAATTCAGTCCGAAAGAAAGGTGCCAAAACTGAGAATGATTGTGTGACTGGGCCAAGGCCTAGTAGATTTAGGTGGACAGCAAAAATCACAAATGTTTTGACAATATATTTAGTAATAGAGCTATGCAGGTGAAATGTTATTTGCTGTAAATAGTTTCACAACATTTGTGTTCTTTAGAAGAGACTTTTAAATGTCCTTGAAAGATTGCATGGTACAATATAACTACAATTCAGTACAAAATATATAGAGAATATATTAGATATATATTTTGAGGGTAAGAGATTAAAATGTTTTTGAGGTTGTAAGAGAGCAGGATTGTGGCAGAAGGAAAGTTCGGGAAGGGTTTACAAAAACAACAGGTCTTTCTATGACTAGCACTTGATTTAGAAAGTGTGCCCGGCAATAAAAAAGACAAAACAAAAAAACTCCTGCTGTTTATGCTATCCACGGCTCATTAGCAGTCGAGAGGTTAAGCTAATTCCCTGGTTCCTCTCTGTGTCCTAAAGACTGTGGACTCATTGAATCAACACAGGGAACACAATCTACCCCTATCCGGATCAACCCATTTCCTGCTGGTACTGCTCAGTGGCTCAGCTCTCTCCCTTCTTTTTCTCTTTTTAGCCCCCCGCCCTCCTCCTTTTCCTCTTCTTCCCTCTTTCCTCCATGAGAAAGTGTCCAACAAACACCCCTGGCCTTGATTGACAAACACAGCTGCCGTGCATAAACTTGTCATACCACAGAGACGGGAGAGAAAGACAGCTCTGTCTCTCTCTCGCCCCCTCTCTCTCTCTCTCTCTCTTCGTGTTTCTCTAGAGTTGTGTTCAGTGCCACCTCTTTAACCAGTGGACCTCTTATTTCAGCAGCCGTTGCCTTTCTTTACTTTAATTCCTTAGCTCTGTCACTGCATGAGTGATGTTTTTCATGTCACATTAGCTTTATACTCCTACATGTGCTCACTAGCCTGGTTAAGGCGTGGAATAATCACCACCAAACAACTGAATGATTAAAACCTTTATGTTCTTTATTCTTTTCTTCCCTTGCTACAATGCTGTGACTTTTACACACCCATACCCCTTTGTGTCATTTGCAGGCACTTTTTTTTTAAACCCAAACAAGAGGAAAAGTCTCATACAGCTGGGTGATGCTTTTTCATTCCTTTATGCCTTTGCAATGTCATTGTTGGGGATTAAGAAAAAAAGATATGTGCTTTTGTTCTGTTTAGATATAACAAAAAGAAAAAAGTCTCTCATATAAAAGGTTCCCTTTATAGATATATTTATTTTGAAGTTCTATTTTATATAGTATTTATTTAGATGCCAATTTTTTGTTTGTGAAGAAAGCTTATGTCGAAATGGAATGTACATTGACAATGGAAATATATATTGTTAAATATACTGGGCTGCTGTGTCATTACTTTTCATCAAGATTACACACACACACATGTATATATACAGAAATCAAACACATACATATACATATATGTAAATTAAATGTTCCACTATTTAATAAACCAAAACAGGACTAACATGCTGATTTGAACCTTAGGTCCTACACAGTAAAAGTAAATTTTTGAACTTATTTTACACTTAAATGCTTTTAATTAATACATATAAGATGCGAGATGAGATGAGGGCCTCAGTTGTTTTGTATGGACACTTCAACCACCCGAGGTGCTGCCTTGCTGTGTGAGTGTGAATAAATCATGATCTATAAAACACTGGTAGCGCGGTGAAGGCCAAACAAAGCAGACTGACCTTAAGCTGAAAGAAAACATCACATAGGTAACAGGAAATAGTTCACCTTTACTTGATGGGCGCTGTGTGTGCGTGTGTGTGTGTGTGCGCATGCAGGTGTGTGTTTGACTCGAAGGTTAAACTGACTTCCTCCTGGTTTATAGGGTTGGTTTGTTATAATCTGGATGTGTAACATTCCTTTCTTTCCAAAGCACCTCCTTATTAAGCTGCAGCACACACAGAATCTTCCTGTCTCACATATACACACACATACAAACACTGTCACTCCCCACCCCCAAGCCCACCTGTGCTGCTGTTGCCCCAAGGTGTTCTTCCTTTCCTTGTGCCCTCCCCCTCCTTCCTCCAAATCATTGCTTCCTGGGTGTTTACCCGAGTGCACCTGGGAGTGCAGAGGAAAACATTTGAACAACACAGAGTTTGTGAGAAAATAAGGGGAAGGGGAGGGGGGGCAGAGAAAATGCAGAGGAAAACAGAAGAGAGGAGAAGAGAAGAGAAGAGGAGAGTAGATGAGAGGAGAGAAGAGAGGAGAGGAGAAGAGGAGAGAAGAGAAGAGAGGAGAGGAGAAGAGGAGAGAAGAGAAGAGAGGAGAGGAGAAGAGAAAAGAAGAGGAGAGGAGAAAGGAGAAGAGGAGAGAAGAGTAGGGAAGGGATGGGAAGAGGAGAGGAGAGAAGAGAGGAGAGGAGAGGAGAGGAGGAGAGAAGAGGAGAGGAGAGGAGAGAAGAGCTGACCTGGTTTTTAAGCATCAGATAAAGAACATGTTTCCGCTGCAGAAACCCTGCAGGCACAGACTGTGTTTGCTCCAACAGGTGAGATCAGAGACCAACCTGCGTGTTTACCTGCCGGTCTGTCAGCACCCACCTGGGACACCACACACACACACACACATGCACAACACCTGCATTTGACTTCCTCCACACCTACACTGTCATCTCCACCCTAACGGGCCACATACATATCATCAACACAGGAAGCTTTGGCAGAGACAGGTGAAGAGGAAACCATTTATTAGCAGCTACGCTTACAGCAGGACAGATTCTCATAGGAACCAGTTGAAAGCTGCATAAGCAAATAATTATTTGTGCTGTGGTTTGGCCTGCTGTGCTACCACAAGAGTTGTGGTTTACCACAGGAGACAATGCAACAAACACCAGCCAGAAAATGCTGAAAAAAACGGCACGATTTCAAAACTAGAAAATGTGGAGTTTCATTTGTTAAACTGTGGAGTAGAGCTAACATGTCAGACCGCTGGGGCTGCATGTCTGCGTTCTGCTTCATCCGCAGAAACATTGGTAAATGTCAGGAATAATGTCCACACAACTAGCACGCACACATCAGCCAGTTTTATGGTGAAGTATTTCTGGTGTGCTATAGATTTCCTACACATTGGGATAGAAATCCAAGCATGATCGTTTTACAACTAGTACAGTAAAATACATTATTAGCAGGTGCTTTACAGCAGAAAGGAGGTGAAATAGTTTTGAAAAAGATTTAGTCTGGAAAAGTGTGTCGGTGCCCACAGTTCAGGACACTGGTGAAGTAGTGCATATGTTTCCCCTTAAAAAAATAGCACTTGTGCTGCGATAACGGCACAAAGGGATCAGGTGCCACCTCCGGGCAACATAATCTGACTTCACCCATCTCACGTTCGTCTTCTTATCGCTGTTCATCCATGTGACCTGAGATAACACTTGAAGGGAAAACCGTCTCCATTTAGGTAACAAATGTTAGATCAGAACGCCGAGGCCACGGGGAAAAGAGCGTGCCAGTTTCCTGCAATGATTGATGTTTCCTCTCAGCTGGTCTCCAAATCCATTGGAGACTTCCAAAAAGCTAACTGTAATTTTGACTTTCCAGTACTTATGTGCTTCAACTTAGCTCAAGTAAATCCCCCGGAGTTTGCTGTTTAGATGACATATTACAAAAGTCATTTTCACATCTGGTGCAGCGCTCAACTGAACCCCCTCGCACCACAGACAACCCCCTAACACACAAACAGACACTTTCCACTCCTTCGCTTCGTTTTACTCATATTACATGTACCTCTGTTTTTACAGAACAGAGCGTATGAATAATCATGACAGATGATCCAATCAGACTCAACAATATGTCACAAAGCCACTCGTAAATGTTCTTTTTGCTTATTTGTGCCTCAACATTCTGACACCATGATTGTGAAAGCAGGGGCGTCACTAGAATTCATAGATAAAGGGGGCTTAGCCCCCAGGGCTGTAGGAAGGAACTAATAATAAGAATACCGAGTACTTTATTGATCCCCTTGGGGAAATTGTTGTTTGGACAGCTGCACCAGGTATCGGTGACACCACAACATGTAACCTGGCGGGACTGGGAATCAAACTCGCTCACACTTGGGTTTAATGAGGACTGCTCTACCCACTGCTATCATGCCGCCCACGTATATTAATGTATATAGCGAGCACTGAAAGATTTTTGCTAAACCTACATAGACATAATCTCATATAAAGCAGTTCTGCTCTTTTCTGACTCTTTTTTTTCAATAAAACATTCCCTGTCTTTGGTTTTCTTAGCCTTTAGGATGTCTACTTCCTTAAAACGTGCTAGCAAATATATAATCAAGCCATTTAATAAGGCGTGGTATCTTTTCAAATACTGTATTTCTGCCTTACATTGATATTTGTCTATTCACATAACGTACAAGAGAACATAATGGTGCAGTGCAATCAGTTGTTCATTCACTACTAGTTTTAATCTTACCATCATTGCACATGGCTTTTGTAACTCTTTGACAAACACGCTCATTTCTATGTGTCCAAACCTTTGACTAGTAGTGTGCATAAATACACACACTGTTTTATAACTATTTTATTTTCATAGTTGTAATTATCATTTTAAATGACACTGTAATCAAACCTAATTTTTAGTGGGGCTTGGGATCATCTTGGGGGCCTAATGACGCCCATGGTTGACACTTGTTATCACAATCATCCGTCTCTGTTCCCTCTGACCAATCATCTTTGCACTTCATGTGGGTTTCAGATATAAAAACAAATATAGCACTGAGGGGATGAAAAACTATAAATAGTAATATAAACATTCATATGATCCAGCATAGTGGTACCAAATCTTTTTGTGCTAATTTTACAGCAATATTTTTCTATATGCAAACTAAAAATGGAATGGAAACGTGATTGGAGGTTTGGTATCTGACTGCAGGTGGAACAATTTGACGATGGTGCCGCAGGAAGACTTTGCGTGTGTGAGGCTGTTTGGAAAAGGTGCAGGCCTGGTCATTTATATGGGGCAGAAACGGCAAGTGCATGCTGTTTGGAAATGGAGCCTCTGACATTTAGACCGTCATACTGCAAAATCATGTTGCCTCCCACCACACACACACACACACACACACACAGATGCAGAAACACACACAGCATCTCCTCCTCTGCCCTCTCTGTTCAACTCCTCTCTTTTTCTCTGAGGAATTCAAAAGTAAAATGAACCTAAGTGTGACAGAGCTGCTTCAGCTGCAGGAAAAACACACATTTCAACACATGGAAAGTGGTGGGGAAGGCAGAGTGGAGAGAGCAGGAGCTGCTGGGACAGCCAGAGGAGGAGGAGAACAGGGAGCAAAGGAGGAGCAGTTGTTCCGGAGTTTGAGAAGCTTCTCTGATTTAATGTGTGCGCATGCTAAAAGGGGTTTGTGTGTTTGAGCTGAGCTGTAGATACACTATTAAAGCAGCATAGAAGGTTGCTGTCAAATATCCAAATGGTTCCACACTTCCAGTATGTCACGAACCAAAGCGGTGGCGCCGGCGCATTTTTTTTAATGGAACCAAATATTTCCCATTTCACGGCTGAAGCATTTCTTTGAGCCCAAAGAGGCAGAAGAGGAAAAAGGAGAGAAAGAAGAAGAGAAAAGGGAGATTAGCCACGATGTTCAGTGCCGCAGCTTCCTGCCTACCAACAAGTCGGTCAGGCAGTCAGCCTGTCCACCATGAAGCCAGTCACCCAGCCAGCAAACAAGCCAACCGCTCCATTTCATTCAGCGGGGCCACTGGCACGGGACCAAGTAATGCCACTAAACAAAGAGCTACTGTCTTGCATCACTTCCCCTCAGAGAGGCCATCCAGGCCACAGCCTCTTATCACCAGGCACTGCCAGTCGGCAGAACACCAAGAACCCCACCGCACCGGTCACTTTACTGCTCTCTCCCTTTATACCACCGTCATACTAAACCTGTACCCAGCAGGAGGGTTTTATTTCAGCTTTCAGCAGCGTCCACGACAGGGGCAGCACAAAAAAGAAAACAAATGGAATCCATCCAACAGCATTTTCAACTGAGCCTCATCATGTGCCCTACTCTTTTTGTGCCAGTGACGCTCCAAAAGGTTTAAACGTATGTAAGGTTCAGAGAAACAACTTAGGTTTTAGGGTCAGAGTTGTGATTCTCAGATCTGCCACTGAGGGAGAAACCTTTTTAAACGCACTGATTGTTTTATTCTGTGTTACTGTGATCTTATTATTTTCTTTTTGCAGAAGTCAAGCAATGAAAGTCTGGAATCTTAATGGGCAGCTTTGCTCCCTGGTCTCGATAAGTATTCAGCCGGTGTAGTTCGATACTTCCTTCCATTCCACAACCTCTGTGTGTGTGTGTGTGTGTGTATCATGGATGCGTATCTGTTTTCAACAGGCCCTGTGGCTGCCTAAGGCGGGTGGACATGTGTAAGGGAACAGTTGCATTCCTTTCAGATCCTCCTCTCAAAGGGAAAACACACACACACACACACACACACTCATTCAAACACACAAGAACACATGATCCTACACCCTCTTTTCCCTCTTGTTCCATGCCTTTCTGAACAACAACGGCGCAGGACGATCCCCCGAAGCGCCGAAGGGGCCAAAACTGAACCGATCAAACTTGGCTTCCGACCCCAGTGCAGCGACACGCCTACTTGGCAGCGGCCTACAGTGCATTCCTGGTGAGAGCACTGTCAAAGCCAAGCACTTCCTCTGGAGCAGGGCCAGCCCCGCCACAATAACATTTCATACATTTATCTCTTGGCTTCGGTCTGGGACACAAACAGTGGACGCACACAGACACGTGCACGCGCACACACACTTTTTAGCTTCTTCAATGAAAGGGGAAAAAAGCTTTGAATAACACCAACCTTCACCTGATCTCTACTGGTTTTGGGATACAGTTTCACAGATAATCAAATCGGTCACCAGAATCTGCAGCCCAAACCTTTAAGTCCAGACCTGAATAGAGGAAGCTGCTCACTAACCACTCCCAGTAATTCACTGATTGGTTCTGTTTAGGCTGGTTTCTCTCAGGCTACAACAGGAAGGTTGTTAATTAGGAAACTATCCAAGAAACACAAGCAATCATAAGAACTGACAATGAACCAACCAGGAAAAGAAGCAGGCTATGAGAGATATGCAGAAACTCGGGTTTGATGCATCTTAGTCTCGTCTTTTCTTATCTAGATTTGTAGATCTGATTTTTTGGGGATCAAGAATTCTTATCTTAACCCGTAATCAAATGTCAGCGTTTCATGTTATTTGTTTCAATATTATTTTAAAAGGTAACTGCAGCTGAGAGATGTAGTTGTCGATGTAAATAGAGTAAAAAGGACATTTCCCTCTTCAGGTGTAGTGGCAGTAATGTATAGTAAAGCACACCTCACAGTTGCGTAATGGGACAGAGAGCCTTGTCTTTACTTGAAAATATTCTGTGTTACAATAAATATGTAAATGTGAAATTTACAGGAAGAAGGTTTTTGTTTCCTAACTGGCTAAATACTTTTCTCTTCATCAACTATTTGAATAATTGTCCCACACTGACTTAACTTTGAATGACGTTTAACCAAATCCTGAACCAAACTGAATTTGAAAGATGCAATAAGGACATTAAACAAAGGAAAATCTATTATATGCTGTGTACCCACAGACCACATACCCCAAAACAGCTGTTACGTTTTCTAATCTCACGTCTTCCTTTGTTAAAATGACGTGAACATTTCATGCCAGGAACATTCATTCAACTTTATTACATCAACTTAAACAGAGATAAAGTGGGAGATAAAGCAACATATAAATACAATCTAAAGTTACGTGAATGTTCACATAACTGATTTGTTTGTTTATCTCTAATTTATCAGGTTTTTCCCCCAAGTTTGTGGGTAACAGCGCTCTCAAAAAAAAACACCTGCACATAACTGCGTCGTATAGAAATCTGACGGGCTGTCAGGCGTTGGTGTGCGTGAAATTAAGTCATGTCTAACATTTATGTAACTACGCAAAGGCAGAAGGAAGAAATATGTGTTACATGTCAGCCAGGATACAGGCAGCTTTTATGAAGATTATGCTGTGACTAAGTGCACATGTTGGCAAGTGTCTGCTTCCTCATCGTGCATATTCACTGGATGCACACATGTTGGTGAGTTGCGATAAACCCACAGCAGCTTCGCATTACAAATCCAACAGCAGCCGTGCCAGAAATTTTAACTAATGATGTTACACACATCTGCTTCTCAACAAAATCTGCCGACAGGAAATGAGAGGAGACGCTCGCCGAAGTTCTTCTCTTGCAAGATTTCACACAGTGACATCTTCTTCTACAGCCGCCCGCGAACGTAGCTCTGCCGTGGACAGCCCTCTCTTCTTCCTGTTAACACGCATCTGTTCAGTCAATATTAAGAGCAACAAGACAAATCACCATGGGAACGGATCAGGAACAGCTATCAACTCAACAGCTCCCACACTAGCGTACCTGTAGGCAAACAGAAGAGAGGTCAAGTCATGTTTTCTCGAGTACGTGAGAGTGCATCGGTGTTTGTGTCTGCGTGTGCATGACCTCAGGGTGGGGTATGTTGGCATGTCTCACCACGGTTCAATGTTTCCTTTTAGCTCTGCTGGCACTCTCATGTTCCTGTTGGCTGACCTTTTCTCTTCCTGTGAAGTTCCTGTCATGCATTCCCTGTTCTGGAAGGTCACATATATCTCATCTGAACCCTGCGGTACTAATAGTTTAGAAAGAAGCATATTAGCACAGAAATAGACACAATTTGAAATATTCAGCCAGTACAATGGGTTTCTTCTTTATTACATGATAGTGAAGGTCTGTCACTCCTGAGACACTTTAAAAAAATTCAAATGTATGCATGATGCATATGTCTCCAAACATGCAAGTTAGGTAAAACGATCCAAGGACATGTACAATCTTGCAAATAATCCTTAAAGGGATATAAAAGGGAACAGTTCTTTCCCATAGTCATCACTGTTTTCACCAGACTTTCAAGGTATCTGCAAACCTGTTGTTTAAAAATCTGATTGAGCAGAGACCTGTTGAGAGAAATGTTCCACGCAGTGAATCAGTTTTTACACTTTTGCAAGACAAGAAACCACAAGCATAATATATATATATATATATATATATATATACCAGTCGGCATTTGAAAGCTTTAAATGGCAAAACACTTAATTAATTATTAGTATAGTACACTCACTATCATTTCTTTGTAAAATCTACCTTAGCGTAAATAATCTAAATGTGCAAATATGTTAGTAAAAAGTTATAAAATGCATAAAGTTACAATTAGTGCAATGTCGTGGAGTAAAGATTAAAAAGAAAATACTTATGTGCAAGTACCACAAAATTATTTCTGCGCTGTATGCGAGTACTGCTAAGGACAAGACGAGCAGAATATGTCTCTACGTTTTTAGGTTTGGATGAGTGAAAGTATTAAATTGCCTGACTGCTCTTTTAATCTTATCCAACAAAGCGCTGCATCCAGCTGTCAATTAATAGGTTTCAGAGAAAGAGAAAAACTCTGAAAACTGAAGAGGAGGAATGAACTATACAGCTGCTGGATTCACCTCCTGACAGCTATTATGAGACGTGATTCAGTTAATAGTTTCCAAGAAAGGGGATCTCTAGGAACTACAGGAACTGCTTTAGCTTAACCACATACATGTGCACAGCCGTACAAATGTGTACTAGCACATTCAGCTTGTAAGTTTTCTGACAGTTTGAGTTGTCTGAGAAGTGGTAAGGCCCTCTGGCCCAGAACACTATTCATGTGGCTCTGTGTGTGTGTGTGTGTGTGTGCTACATCAGGAGCCTCGGATATTGGATGAGGGTGTTAATCTCCCTCTGTTTTTTTCTCACATTCCTCGTTCCTTAGTCAGTGTGCATGTTGTTGTGTTTGTTCTTCTTCAACGTGTGTTCACTCTCCTCTCGATGGTCCTATAGTGCTGTAAATAAGAAGGCGGTATCATTACACACAATGTCTTTATTGCTGGCACTCATCTACAACGAACTTATTGTAAATGCATTTTTATCTCCTTTTAATTTGTACTGTTAAGTATTTATATTGTTTTAGCAAGCTTTAATCAACACTAAGCTCTATCATTATCTTCAGCCCACTGCAAATCAGGGTTATTCCACCAAATAATAAATCCTAAGTTAAATCATTAGTAATGTGTTCAGTCCAAATAAATGGGAACTTTTTTGGGTTTTTAAGCATTATTTTAGGTCCGAAAACGATTTTCTGATAATTTGACCAATTTTCATTTTCTGTAAATAAATGTTCTAAATGTCAGTGTTTGAGTTATGTTGTCAGTAGTTTAGTTTGAACTAAAATGTTCATCTTACTCAAACATATACCTTTAAACAGCAGCTGCACATTCATTTCAGAAAGCCCGCCCAGGAAGTTGCAATGTTGTAAACAGTAAAGGTCAGTCAGTATAGTGACAATAAATCCCAATAAATTAATAATCAAAAATATGCCGCCTAAAAACAGAAAACATGTAATTCTTTGGAAAACAAATTCTGTCACTCCTTGTCCATCTCCTACAGCTGACTGAGGCATTTCTACAATAACAGCTGGGGAGTGAAAGAGAGGCAGCAGAAAAAAAAACAATAGAAAACACTTTCAAAAGTTTTCTGGATGTGAAGGAAACCAACCGATAATGTCCGAAGTGCTTTTATGGCACCTGTTAGATTCGAGTTTTCAATGTCAGCTTATGTCAGTTGCTGTAATGTATATTTATTCCTCTTAGAATATGAATTGTAAAGCCTAACAACACACTGTTTTAGGACACATAAAATACGTGTTAAAGGTAGGAGCATCTCCTCAAATAGCTGGAAGCCATATCAGGAAAATATCCTAAGTTGTTTGTATTTTCATGTGCTCAGTGGTTCGAGGGAACAGAGAGATTCTGTGAGTGAGTGAGAGAAAAGACAGTGGGACTGAGAGAGACACCGAGGGAACAAAAAGCTCCAAGCACCTGCTCGCTGACCTCAGCTCGGACAAAGACACCTCTGTGCCACAGTACAATGACGCCCAGGACGCTGTAACTTCCTCTGTGTGGTGGGACAACAAGCAAGTTAGCTGTTTGTGCAGGCTGAGTCTATTCACACGCACAAAAAAATCCAAATCTATCATTTTATAGTTACGTTTATATATTTCATATCGTTTTCAGTCCGCAGAATCTCAACCAACTGCAGCAGTTGCACTGGCTCAGTCAGTTTGGTGCTTCAGTCCCTTTAAGCAGCCACAGAAGACATTTCGCGCAACATGTTCATTCCCAAGTTTCCTATGGCTGTTTGATGTGTGGAAAATTCTCTCCTTTCATTACAGATTCAAAAGCGTTTTGAATCGTCGTAAGTTTGTAGATTCCATGTTTTGAATACAGGATATAAAAAGAAGTAGAGAAAACAGGATTCCTGTGCAAAGAATAGAGGAAAATTAGACTCATTATTGCCATCACCATGGAAACAGTTTAGAGGAAATGTAGCATTTCTGAAATACTGTAGTCACCCATAGGAGGTCAAAACAAGAGAGAAAGGAAAAGGCTTTTTAAAAACGGGGACACTGATTTAAAGCTCACATCAAAGCAGTTTTTTTATCTTTCTTTTTCTTTGGACTCAGAATTCATCCCAGCAACAGGTCGGTGATATGCAGTGTTACATAACTGTCCACCACCTCAATGTCTTTGATAACAGGAAGGAGACGCAACCTTCTAAAATCAACACACCCTTCCTTGGAGTTTTATAGCTGTACAGTTCAAGGTAATCAAGGCATAAAACTCCTGACTTACATTTCCTGCTGCACTGTGGCGTAAAGTCAAGCCATTAAACGAACGCTGGATGACTTCAGTGACAGAAACACAGACTGAAACACGACATTTATTGATCGCATCAGACAGTGATTTAAGGCTATGCAGCTCAAAGTAAACTGTGAACTGTAATTTATAACTTATATTAAAAGTAGAGTATGACGTAGGAACAGAAATTCACTGTAATCCTAATGTAAAAACGCATTTTCATGAATTCTGTTCTACTCTAAAAGGCAGGTGAACAGACCAGGGCGAGTTTAGCTTCCACTACAACGCTGCCTATATGTTAGTGATTACCACCGTGCGGACTTTTTTTCTTAAATGCAACTTCTGTAAACCAATTACATGCATTCCATCTCAACCAAACCCTGTAGCAGCAGAGCGGTGTCACAGTCATTATGGTGCGAGATATATGGGAAAAGAGCAGGGTACGGAGCCTCACCGATAGCACGACGTGACAGAAGTTTGATCCTGGCTGCCAATTATGTGGTTGCTATGTTTCCTCTGTTGCTACCCTGGGATCTTCCTTTCACACGCGCGAGAGGAGGAAGACACAGGGACCGGAAAGGACATTATAAACATGGGTTATGTGTATAGGTCAAAGACAAAAATATGCTTTTGATGGGGCTCAAAAGAAGCAGTCAAAACGAGTAGACAAAGCAGTGGCGACAGCTTCTTATAGATGATCATAATAAGCAGTGATCAACTTGCTACAGAACGAGTGAATTTAATCAGCAAACATGAATCTATCAAATGACTAAATGACTCTTTATCACAGACATGTAAAAGAAATTTGTGGTTTAAACAGGTTTGTGTTAACAATCTCTTTTCATTTGATTAAAATGCACATTTTAATACATCAAAAAATGATCATAGACTTCTCACTTTCTAACAGCTCATTACGTCTTCTTGTAAAAATGTATATTTTCTATTTAATCAGAGGTTTTAGTCAGGAAGTTTGTGTTTAGAAGTTGTTTATTTTAGTGTCTTCAACTCACCTTAGTAAAAAGGGAGAGTTTCCACAACTTTGAACTATGAATAAATAATCTGTGCATGTTTTACTTTTCATAGTTGCAGCCCATAAGCATTTTAAAGGATAAAACAATCTTAAAGTTAAGTAGTAAAGGGTCAAATGCAGAAATCTATTTTTGTTGTGACAAACAAGCTGATTATTGTCATTATTAAAGGCTGAACCATGAGCTTATGTCAGTGAGTCTGTAAACACGTGGTACGTGGAGAGACAGATTTTTATATTTTAAGAGATTCAGAAGTCAAAGAATTGAATCAGGGAAACCACACCTGCATAAATACAAATGACTGTAATGAGTAAATGGCATGCAGTAAATACATAACTGAAGAATGTACATCAAAACAAATAGGAAATTCTTCTGTTCTCAACATTTGCTTGTTAGTTTTAGGTCCATGTTGAGTGTTGGCGTGTTCCCAGTGACCCCACATGAGCTTGTTTCCTGCCTGACTAATCACAACGTCAACGTCTAATACAGAGAACCACAGATTTGCACCATGAATATTTGACATTTTGGAGGTTTGCGTGCTGGCTTGTTTAGAGGCCTGTGCAAGGTATGGTTACCCAGAAACCACTGCTCTCCATCCATACTCAGAAATGTTGGCGTCTCGCTGTGCTGCAGGACTTTTAGACAAATATTTGCTGTTTTTTTTCTGGTGGTAAATGAAGCTGACGTGACAATTATAAGTTACACTTTGTACGCGCAGTATGTTCGAGCTCATACGTGGTTGGACAGTCCTGCACAGGGAACAGGGACATAATGGTAACATGTTAAGGGAATGATGTGACATATATCAATGCTTGCAGTTTAGTACAAAGAGTTGAACCAACATTATTAACATCTGTAAATCTCACTATTGCGTGTGTTACATCTTGTTTCGTTTCATCTGTACAAAAAGTGCATAATGTGCAAATAACAATTTGTGGTTTTAGGAGCGAATTTGGAAAAAGCATTTATTCCTCAGAATGCGCCTTTAACCCACATGTATCATATTTAATAAACGGCTGCCAACCTCTCTGGAATGGTCGACCCACGGTTGATTTTTAGAAATGAGCAGGGTTTTTCCAGTGTGCATGAAAACGCTTGAAGGTGATCACTTAACGACGATTCAAAGACCAAATCACACATCTAACGTTGGTCGTAAAGATAAATGAAAATACTTCACTGTAAAAGTCAAAAGACAACTCGTCCACTTCTCTGTGACCTTACTCATCTTATGGACACAGTTTCCTCGATGTAACCTCAAAACGATGGGTATTAAATCTTCGCTTGGAATTGCTGGTTATCTCCTCTGATTCCTCTCTTCCTGTAACAGAAGGAGATGTTCACCCCTCAACAGTGGAAACCTCAGGACACAGAGTCCAAGCCCACAGGCCTTTCAGAGTGTCAGCTCATAATACTGCGGCTTAATGAGGGAAGAAATAGTAGTGGTTACCCATTTGGTCCGAATCCTCCTTCACTCACACAGTGTGTGTGTGTGTGTGTGTCAGTGCTTGTGGTGGTGCATTTGTGTGGGTCCAGGGATATGTTTGTATCCCCTTCTGTGCACGAATGAATGCTTTTGTGTGTGTGTGTGTGTGTGTGTGTGTGTGTGTAGGGGTAAATGAATGTGATTGTGTTCATTTGCTGGCTGTGAGTAGGATACAGGAAGCCTTGGGGGCCCAGGCTGTTGCTGTTTGTTATGGGGTGAGGAGGAGGTAGAACGCGTATGTGAGAGAGAAAGAGAGAGAGACACGGAGGCAGTGGAAGTTATAGCTGTTTCTGCTGTCTATAACTGCTGGGCACGGAGTCTCAGTGGAGCCACAGCGCAGCGCAGGAGTACACACACACACAGTCACGCGCGCATAAACACACGCGCACATAAACAAGTGGTAACACTTTATTTGAAACATATAGCAGTGATTTATAGCGGCCTAATGATCCACTGAAGCCCTGAGCTGATTCATCCCGTATGTCAACTCTTGCAATGTTTTCATGTTACATCTTCTTAAAAAACACGAAACTGGAATCGTGCATCGGTTTAACGAGCAGAAACAAGGTCCTATGACCTAAGTTTTCTGTTAGTAGTAAAACATTTCGGTTATTTACAGGAGAGGGGAGGTGCCAAATGAACTGCACCTCCAGCAGAGTAAAAGCATGTTCTGGAGTAATGGGACATCCTGTAACGTCTGGACGCCACAAGCAGCACATTCAGAGGAAACTGCTGGGACCGAAAGCTTCTTTCTTCTTATTACTGTCAGTCCACGCAATGCTGCACATTCCAGACAACTTTACCACTCAGCACTGTGTGAAGCATTTACATGTCATGGCGGTGCATGGGAACGAAAGCTTTTTTGCAGTGTATTATTGCATTTGTAAGACGGCAGTGTGCCGACCTTCTCCACTACTGTAGTAATTACATTCACGTACTAATAACTGCATTTGTCAAACTTACCTTCTTAATTAAAAGTGTAAATAAAAACTTATTTGTGATGATGATGATTTCGCTGATGATTTCCAATGATATCCTCTTGCTATTCATTACCCACACATAAAGACTAAAGGTTTGACACTAGTATAGTATAGTATAAAGTATATTTGGTGCCCTGTAAAGTCTAGAGAGCCCTCCCTCCACACGGGGGTGACTCCCTATGACTTACATGTTTTAGAAAAACATAACTCACAAAACAATTTTAGTATAAAAGGGTTGAAAATGGCTGTGGTCTTGTTGGTTTCCTTTGATAAACAACTGGTAAAGTCCTTCTAAACAGACAGGTCTGCAGCAGTACGGGGCCGTCTCCACTCTGCAGCTTCTATAAAACATGCACAAGCTTTTGTTGTTTTGTTGTCACTGAGGTGCCAGCATCACAGCTCTGTTACTGAGACCACAGCTGCACTAATGTGCAAAAGAGAAGATGATTGAATGCCTTTCATTTATTATTTCAGATCATGTGTATCAAACAACAGCATTTGTTTTTTATCTTTATAATAAATGTTAGAATTGAAAGACTGAAATATGGATTATTTCAATTCAACCATTTGACACCGTCATCAAAGAACCAATAAAAAATGCACCTCAGATATTAAATTAAAAACTTTACACTAAATCACATAACAAATGTCAGCCTAGTAGAGGAGTGTATTTCTCACATACACATTCAATTTCTTCGTTCTGTGAGAAGCCCATATAGAAGCCTGAGTGGATGAAAGGCCCAAATAATGACAGAGCCTTTAAATCCAGTCAAATAAAACCCGTAACTACGCTTTGCGTGGATGATTTTGTAAAATACTAAATGCACACAACAAAGGAAGATAGATTTGAATAGAACGCTGCAGTTTACGGTTAGTGCTGTGAAAGTTTGTAGGCCACCAGGGCCCTGCAGTAAATACCTTTCTAACTAAACTACAAATAGTTTGCCAAATAACCTGGATGAAGAACGCTATTCTTTTTCTCCTCTAATAAAAGTACATTTGTTCGACATGTTGACCAAATATGCTCTCTAACAGCCAGGCCACAACTTTTTTAAATCCTAAATTCTTTTACAAATACCATTCCGATTTGCTTGTTTTGCAACACGCTGAAAAACAAAATCTCTTCTCCCGCTCTGTTTTTTGCCTCCTGAGGTTTTGCTGCAGTTTCCTTAAGTAATTTGACAGTTTCACCACATCCAGTTTGGTTTCTGGCTGGTGTCTTGGCTGGGAGCGCCAGAAGAGCTTTTTCTGGAACCTACTTCTTCTCCTTCTACCCCCTGCTACAGCTCCAACGTGTGGTTTCATCTCTGAGGGCCTCCAAAGCACATGGCTGCTGTCCCAGTAGGAAAGAAGGACAGAGAAAGAGAGAGAGAGGCAGAGAGGGGTGGAAAGAGCTGGATGCAAAGAGTGAGGAAGAAGTGGAGGTAGAGAGGAGGATTATAGAAAAAAATGAGATAGCCACAGAGCGGGACATTTGTACTCAGAGCAAATAGAGCTGACAAAATAAAAGTCCTAAATCTTCCTTCCAGGTCGTCTTTTGTTCCCCCCTCCATCCCTATCTTTGTTAGCCAAGGACATAAACACCACAAAGGGAAAACGTCTGGCCTAAAGAAGACTAAACATTTCATTTAGCAATTTGTCCCTGTGTTCCCTAACCTCCGCTAACCTAACCTAACCCCATGCTCTACAATTCCAGGTTGGATCCGGGACAGGAAACACTCCCTGCAGCTCGCAGCTGAAAGGTGTCATTGTAAAATGTCTTATTGTATTGGTTAACTGTGAAAATGAAGGAGATGACTGATGCTCGTGTGTTTGATATGTGTTAAGAACATGATTTCTTTTTTCCTCCGGCTGCATTTGTTGTTGTAAAAAATCACCAGATGTTTGATTGTGTTCCAAGTCAAACACGAGTCTCACACTGGTGAAGTTAAGCTGGTGAAATAAACCAACAATAACACATAGCTGAAAATTATGTAATGTGTTTCTGGTTATGATGCAACAGCTTAGTAAATAACAAAAAAAAATACATCTGGGAATCCTCGTTGCACTGCATACCATGCAATTACAACACTCCAGACTAAAAAGTGTGGTTTCATGTAAATACCTTCATTTAGCCCCAATCTTACCTGCTGCCTTCCATCAAACATATAAACAAAAGAGTCTGTTCTAACTTGCTCAAGAAGAACAAGAGCAAATGCTCTTAGCTGAGGAGCTAAACACCGAATGTCCTCACAAGAAAAACAACAGCAGCAGCAACTTTAGAAAATGCCCTGAAGTACACTGTTACGCTCAAGTAGCAAAGCACTGGCTGTGGACAGCAGCAGGTGAGGAGGAGTCTGATGTGTATGGACGGTCCAACAAAGCAACGGACCTTCCAACGGGAGGCTACTGTTCCTTTCCTGTTTCCATCCGACAGTCAACGCTGGTTCCTTTAAAGAGGCCATGTTATGCATCGTTTCAGCCTCATATTTTTGTACTTTTTCCACATATAGGCCAGTGTGGGGATTCCCTCACAGTCTTTCTTTGTACAAATCTCTCAACTATGCTTCCACAACCAGCCCAAAGGTAGAGCCAAAGTCCGATTACTCACCTCATACATGTATTCATGGATTTACAGTAATCAGGCTCCTTTCGCGTAAACATGTTCCCCGATTAACTAAACCTGGTTTCTCTGAGTAACCTGGTTTCTTAAGTGTCACAGTTCTCACCCACAGTCACAGAGAGTGAATAAAGGACACAGCTCTTCCGTCTGAGGTTGAGGTGTTTGAAAATGATGCAGCTGACAGAATCTAAATATAGTTTCTGATGAGAGATGAGCAATAAGACCAAAGCCCATAAGGTTAAAGTAAGGGCCCGACACATCCCTGGTTTGACTGTTTTCACATTCGTTATTAGCAGGCAAAGACATTTTACCCATTCCCACACACACACACACACACACTCATTAAGGCAGAGCTAGGGTTGGACTTGCCCTCACACTTTAACTTGTGGGGCTTGAACCACCAACCGTGGTTTGGTGGGGAACAGCGCAACCTCCTGACCCACAACTAACCAGCAATATGGACTTCCGTTATCTCAGCGGTGGATTTACATAGAAAAATATAAAAAAGTATGACGTGAAATCCGTCACAAATCCTAACAAACTTCAACAGGGCAAACGTACGCAGGTCCTCGCTTTCTGCTGTGGAGCACGTTGTGAAACATACAGTTTCTCATTCACTCGTTTGATTTGGGTATTTTGTTTCTGTTGTTTTCCAATGTGCTACTGGAAAACGTACACTGCTTATGATTAAGAGTGACTGAGCAGAGAGAAACAGAGAGGGAGGCACAGTGGGAGAGGGAGGGGGGGCGAGTAATTTACACCAGGAAGTAATTATGTAAATTCTGAGCCGGGCCTTCTAGTTTACAGTCCAGCCATAAACTTACTGTGATGTCTGACTCGCAATAAACATTATTTATTTCTTTGTTTATTAATGCTTCAACTGCTAGTCCCCCTTCGCGTCGCTCCCTTTTTTTTCAGAGGAAGAAACTAATACACAACCTCAGTGACTGGGAGGCACGACTAAGTTTAGTGAGTCCAAGTTTAAATGCAAAGAAAAGTGGGTATGTTAATGTAATTATTTTTTATGAAACAAGCATGAGTCCTTGATGTGGGTTTGTTACATGTGGTTTGATATGTTTGTGTAATGAAAGCTAAAGTTACAAAAGTGGGTGTTAAACAGATTTAAAGGCCTCGGGACAGAGAAAAGTGAAAAGTTAAACTTAGAAGAAGTTCAAGTTTTTTTTCCGAGTACACCAGGCACTCCTAATCACAGGCTTAAAAATGTTTCAGGGGACATCAAATCAGGGACATCGACACAATTCACTCGTGCTACCGCCAATACAGGCCGAGACCAGAATAAGATGGTCGAGCGTGTTATTTCAATAACTTATTTCAGTCCACAGTCCACTTCCTAACCTGCAATCTAATACTTAGGTGTCTCATTTTCATCACTTCTTATGTGTCCAGGCCCAACATCTGCGTACTTCTGTTGGGTGCCAATAAGCCACCTGCTGAAAACCCCAAAGGGAAGTTAAAGTCCGCAGAGACTCGGCAGCTTGTTTTCAACTGTCAGGGAGGCAGGATTCCTCAATGACATGTTGTATCCTATCCTAACTGTAACATCCTCCCCATTGGGTAAATAAAACCTCAAAGTTAGCGTGTGTGCGTGTGTGTTTGTAATCAGAACAGATATATGATCTGTCCTCCTCAAAGGAAAAAGCCTCCGGTGACGTACGCGCAAAGTTTATGTGTTAAGGCAGGAGAAAGACAGAGAGACAGTGTGTGGGGATTTGTGTGTGTGTGTGTTAACGCACATGTGCATGCACAGCAGATAGCCTTCGTGTTTATTTAGTTTGAGGTGACAGCAGGAAGGAAGGCAGGTTAATGAGCTGCCGGCTCCAGGCACCCAGGCACATGGTGATTACGCAACCCCGGCCAACTGCTCGACTCCTCTCTTCCCTTTCATTCTTTCTTTCTCTCTCGCTCTCTCACTCTCACACACACACACACACACACACACACATACATACGCACAGAAAATGTACCTGGGTAAGAAAACAGACGCACAACTCTGCAGGCACATTAAAGACGTCCTACACCAGCTGAATGGGATTTCATCTCCACATGATGCTCGGGAAACAAAGCAGCTTCGCTCTGCTTGACGTGGACAATCGCTCTGAACACTCTAAAAACAAAAGGTTACAAAAAGGTTTGCTCTCCGTTTTTAACATTTAGATCTGATGCAGCAGTTTGGTCGTAGCAGTATCACAGCATAAGTGAGCAACCAATCAGTCGTCAGGGATCCTGCCTGTAAGCTGAGTAACTAATGTTGTGGAAATGTGGGAATGTTGCTGATTTCTCCTGAAGAGCACAGATTTCTCTGCCACGTGTATTTGTGTCAATGGGGTTTCTGACCAGCTCAAGAGTTCAGGTAGCGCACGCAGGGAAAGTAGCCGAGTGGACTGCGTGGGAGAAAAAATCTGAGCATACAGGGACTGATAATTGTGCAAGGTTCATATCACAGCAAACATATCATAGCATCTGAACATAAACCAGCTGGCAATTACATTTCCAGCACTGTGTAACTGGGAAAACAGAGCATAACATATAAATATATAAATACACTCACTGGTCACTTTATTAGGTCAATGCAGCAGCTCCGCCATGATTTCTATTTTTACAAGGTGAGAATTTCTCAATTTCTGTTCAAGTCATAGTGGGGTGCATTTTATTAGGAGGTGTTTCTAATGTTTCCGCCACCTTATTTACCTCTGTGTGTGTGTGTGTGTGTGTGTGTGTGTGTGTGTGTGCACATGGCAGTGATGGTCAGCCAAGCAGAAAAGACCCCCCACGTCACCCATCAACACACTCTCACCTTTGACCCCCACTGCCCCCACTCAAACTCCACTGAATGGCTCCGTAATGGAGGCCAGACTTTGAGAGTGTGTGTGTGTGTGTGTGTGTGTGTGTGTGTGTGTGTGTGTGAGTGTTTGCACGTGCTCACCCTCGCGCCTGTCTGCGTGTGCACGAGAGCGGAGGGAGGCGGACGGAAAGTAAGGAGACGGAGAGAGCTTTGTGAATAAAAGGAAACCCAACTCCAGAAAGTGGAGGAAGTTTACACGACAAACTCTGCCGAGCTCCAGCAGCAGCTCTATTTATAACGACGGCAAATCCTCACTGCACACGTGTGCCCGTGTGTGCGCACACATGGGTAGTGTGTCTTCACATGCTGTTTGTGTGTGAGTGCACACAACCATGTGTGTGTGTGTTAAAATTAATAAATACGCACAATTGAAGGCTTCCTGTTATTTGGTGGTCAGGCCAGAGGAAGTTATTTTGCGGTACATTGATAATTTTGGTCAGAACACCGGCTATAAATACTGTCAGCGCTACGCTCTCCATCCCGCCTTCCTCTCCTCACTCCATCCCTCCCAGAAATGAAAAGCTGGTGTACTGCTGGAAAACAAGAGCAAAAAAAGGATGGAGGGAGTTGTTTTTAGAGCTTTTACAGCGTCCCTCTCTCCGGACTGCTCTTGTGTGTGGTTCATTGTGATGTGTGTGTCTCGCGCGGCAACAAACATGCCAAGAAAATTCAACCATGCGTACATAAACTCCTATTTGTATTATTCTACATGTCTTTTTCTTAACTTGCATGAACATTTATTAAAAGCTAATGAAAATTCTGTGTCTGAAGTGTAAATGAACTTTAAATTCCACGTCCGCATGTTCCTCATGGTAACCATGAAATTAGTCATCACCACCATCACTGGTTTTCACCCATTCTTCAGTCCAATACTACAGAACAGCTCTTCTTATTGCTGTTGCTACTAGTGCGCGGTTGTCGTGTTTTGTACTGCGCACATCCAACTATAGTATTGGATGTGCATGGCCTGGTAGCTCAATGGGTTAAGTGTCAGACTGGGATGCAGAAGGTCGCAGGTTCAAAACCCTGTCTGACTCCTAGTCCATCCCCTACCAGGTAAGTAAAGTACCAAAGTACAGACTAACTATTCCCCTGAAGTGAAAGCAACTGAAAAAGTTGATGATTTAAACATGACCAACTTTAATGAAACATTCGTTTCGTCACAAATAGAAAGAAACATGGATGCACACGCTGCGACGTTAATCTGTTACACATGCGCTCACTCTGACAAATACAGCACTCAAAGACGCATGTGGTCACTGCACGAGTTATGCCAGGAAATACTTTCTAGTGCATGTTAATATTCCAGATGCTTTTGGATATAAACAAGCCTCCAAATCAGAGCGGAAATTCGATTTGAACGCAGCGCTGCATGGTGATGCAGTGATGTATATCTCTCCCTCACTATCTGTGTAGCCGGATGGCTGAGTAGCCACTTAGTGTTTGCCTACGATAAGGGCTTTCCGTTTGACTACCAGTTAGGCTGCAGTCAACAGAGAGGCCACAGTGGGAAACATAGTTTTTATAAAAACCTAATTGTTGCTCTCAGTGAGTCCGGATTGGAGCTCTACGCCCCAAACCTGCATCAGACTGGATGGGATTGTAATTCTGTGATGTGTGTTATTGCACTTTGGCACAAAATTGGTTCTAGAGTTTTCTGTATAGTTCCAGAAAAAGTCTGAAAAGCTGCACATGATCTAATATTTGCATCCTGCGCATTTTACCATTGGATAAGTTGTATTTAATGTTTTTAGCTTTCTTCAGTTTTTGGCTCATCACTCCTATAACATTTCCTATTAACGCTTTGTTTTTGTTACATTTCCATACATGTGATTTAAAACCGTCACTGTATGCAGTTTTTGCTTGAGTCCTATGTAAACACTATGTTCCACTAAATCCTCTGGCCCCTCTGAAAGCACACTGGGACAGACTTGCTTTTGGAGACTATAGTGTAGCATCAATGCTAACATCGGCATGTTATTACATCTATGGTTATTTTCTTAGTTTATTAGTGTAAATACATTCAGGTGGCTGAAACAGTAAGCTACGTATCGCCCAGCAGCTATTCTGTGTATGTTTTTAACACATTAGTTGTTGGCAACAGAAATTCACTTCCTGCTAGAGGTTTCACAGGTTTTAAAATTCTAGACCTAACCCAAACAGACTCGTGAAAAGCCTAAGTGTACATGACACGACTATACACACGTTGGCAGTAGCTGCAGCAAAAAAGACATTTACCTTATATAACGTGTTATGGATGCTTATGGATGACTGACTAAATCTCTCAATCTTTAATATCCATCTTTGCACAAAGACATTTCGTAAATTCGATTCGGGCAGCCTGGTAGCAGAGTGGTTAAGGCAGTGGGCTAAGAGGCAGGAGCCCCGGGTTTGATTCCCAGCTGAGGCACCCAGTCGCTCCCATACCAGGTGTGTCCCTTAGCGAGACACCCAGCGCTAGCTCCCCGAGCGCCGCCTGTGGCTGCTCACTGCTCCCCCCAAGGGGGGATGGGTCAAATGCAGAGAACAAATTTTGTTGTAAAATGTATCAATGACAATAAATTGATTCTTCTTCTAAATTAAATTCTTCAGTGAATGTTGGGGCTTAGACATCTGCCATGCTGGGGCACATCTGAACAACACTTAGCCGCAGATCTCTGCTTGTTTTATCCAGAGAGGCCAACTTCACTGACAACATGTGTGGCTCGTTCTAAGGTCTCTAGACTGTTCCAAGGATGGTAAATTTTAATACACTATTAAACTATAATTGACCAAAAATTCAAATGTAAGACGGACTTGAATAGCTTTGCCAATCAATCAAACACACTTTAGCTTTTCGTATGAATACTTCAGCCACTACATTTCTTTGTATTGGTTCTCTTGCATTTTGTTGAAATTTGAATGGTCTTTATCATTGCTTGCTTCCACGAAAACCCTCTTTGACTCCGTAACTCTATTGCTTTACACTAATTACTTCTGCCTACTAAAACAAACAAATGCACTTTAAAATTGTTATTTCCTCCTCAGACACCAACAAACAGTAGTTGTATATGTCAAGTGTTCACTGTGCGATGTCAGTACCGTTCCTCTCAATCAACTCTGGTTTGTCCCGGGACTTTTCCCCGGGCAATATCGGAACTCACTGTTTACCGATCCCATAATAAGGCTCATTCAGCTGAGGACATCTTGATTAGGTCTGCTGAACGTCTGGTTCTCATTTAGCATGGAGGATGGGACAGAAAGAGAGAAGGGGGGAGAAAAGGACTGAACAAGAGAGGTGAATGCATGACAAACAGGAAAGAAAGTTGTTGTTTACTGCTAAACTTTTTATACATAGATAATTGGTGATAAGACACTGAGCAGAACTCTATTTAGATTCTCTTTTCTGGGAAACTGTATTGAGTCTAGACTATGAGACAGATTGTGCATTGATTTTTATATCTACATGACAAGAAAGGTCTAACCCAGTTACCTGAGGCTGATAAGATACTGTCCTGGGAAAAGTTGATATTAACACTTCATGTCTGATGAGTTCTGCTATATTTGGGTTCCATTAGAGGTATCGTTGAAAGAACACAGTTTCTCTGTGTCCAGACGTCTCACTTCCCAAATCAGCAATGCAACAATTCAACAAGTGAGAAGCTTCCAAAAATTACAATAAACCAACAATGCAATACAACAAATTGCCAACTTGATTGATTGGGTGATTAATTGATGCTACGCTAATATTTCTCTGTGTACATGGAGCAAAAGCTAAAGTGGCATAGCCTAGCCTAGCTAACTTAATACATTATGGCTGTAACAACAAAATAGTAAAAATTCAATTCAATCTCGAAAGAATTACATTTGAATTAAAATAAAATGCATTAAAAACAATGTTTTTGTGACACATTTGCTACTGGATTACACTTTCTGTTAACATAACAATCACATGTTCACGTGTGACATACATCAATGTAAATGGCAAGTTGCACATACGTTGAGACTGAACATGAAACATCCACCAGAAACATGAATTTTTGTCCACAACATACTGTCGCAAATGTTGTCGATGTTTCAGCATTCATAAATTTGACTTCTGGCATATCTGAATTGTTTCGTGGTTGGGTTTAGGCATCACAGCACAGGGTTAGCATCATGGGAAGACTATGGGACTGAAATGTTTTTTGGGACTAAAATGCAGTTCAGTTGTATACAAACATATGTTTTGGGAGACAGGGTGAAAAACTGATGTTGTGGTTTTACAGACCTGTATTTGCAGTGAAACTGTGAGCAGTTTTTCACTTTCCAAATACTTTACACTAGAGGCTGCTAACTGAAGATGTCTCAAGACAATCCTAAGTATACAGATAGTCGACCTTAAAAATGTGTCAGTTGTATAGTAAGTTAAACACTATGAATAAGTGTGATATTGTAATGTAAATAAAGTTTACTTATGTGTTAGGACTGTATACAAAAAGTGTAAATTGTGATTATTATAATTTTTATTGAGAACACAGAAACATGCCTGCAAACATACTGTGTTTTAGCACTATATGTACTAAAGCACAGTCAGACTTGCAGTCTATTTTTATGATGCAACACACACACACACACACACAGTGTTATGTGACCGTGTAGAGTTCATGTAATAGATAAGCAACAGTAGAGTCAACATTGTCTGTAGATAACCTGCTGATAGAGTGTTCCCTAGCTTCCGCTGTCCTTTGTTTACCTAATGATCAAGTGGATCTATGTATATGTGTGTGTGTGTGTCCAACACTTGTTAGCTATGTGGATGTTTTCCATCTTCCATTGCACCACAGCGAGTCTCACTGTTAAGCTGATGTTTGTACATTTTGACAGATATCTGCGCATGGATTATTTTCACAGGTGATGTTTTTGCCACAGTAAGAAGTGCGACACCTTTTGCACTTTGTGTGTCGGCGTGTACAGTGAAAGCACCGCGGTCCTGCATGTGGTTAAGTTTAAGCTTTTAGGAAGCTTTTGGGGTTGGAGTTCAGTAATCAAATCAAATTACACTGAAACATTTGCATGTTAGTGCTCCATTCAAGCTATAATGGCGTTAACGTAAATAAGCTGGACCTGTATTTTATTACCACTGGTGACATCAGTCATTTTACCTGGCATAGCAAAGGTCAACACTGCAGGGCTGTAAATGGAAAGCCTCCTAATGACACGTTTGTGGTTTCAACATTGCTCTTTACTAAAAAAAATACAGATGAAAGATAACAGATAACAGAGCTTTGCAAATTTTATTTTAATTTTTTATTAAATACTTCTGTAACCTTTGAGGACTGAGGTCAAATGTAGGCCTGATTTTTGGAAAAGCTGGGAAATTTAGATTCCCCACATTTGAAGACAAACTCAAGTGAAAGCAAAAAACAAAAGCGTACCAAAAAACCTTCTCACCAACTCTGAAGGGTCACAGGTTCAGTTTCCTATTATACACTAATCAGCCACAACATTAACACCATCTGGTTGTTTTAATGCTGTGGCTATCTGTTGTTTAGTAAATCGAAATCAAGGTTCACGTAAATTCCTGCAGATGGTTGGTAGCAGCTCTGCAGATCCAGACGATTTCAAACCGGTGTAAAAACCATTGTTGACCTGTTAATGTTCACACTAGAAGAATAATTACAAGAACTTTTAGCACAATTCAAATAGCCGTGTTTTTTATTCCTGGGAATATAAAAATGCTCTTGTTTCATTGAACACAGCTCAAACATGCACAGCATTAATTACAGGATTACCAGCTTATGGTGCTTTTCCACCGGGACAGGCTCCAACGCGTTGCAGTTTCAGCACTGTTTTATTCTGTCCTCTGAATCTGTCGTATTCATACTTAACCGCGAGCATTGTGGTTTTGAATTGAGCTTTATTTGACTGTTTTTTTTTTTTTGTTGTTCTTCTCGTTTTCTGTGTAGTTGAAATATGTTTTTATCTGCTTTGTGTTTAGTGTCGTTCCTACTTTGTTGCGTAGTAGTCTGCTAAGTATACAAATAAAGATTCATCCATTCATCCTTAATTATTTCATGAACACTGCATGAACCAGGAGGAAAAGCCAGTGTAGGGTGAACAAAATGTGGAAAGCACTACCTGTTTTCAAGCATACCAGAAGGCTTCCATCAAAAAATAGAGTAGTTGTGTGTCTTTAGCACTGCAGAGCAGAGTGCCACTCCTGAGGTGCACGCGTGGAAATAGGACAATAAGGTAGAGTGGCGACAATTAGCTTCGGCTACCGCGCTGCTTGCCAACCACTGTGGAAAATAGCTGTTAATGTGGTGTTAATACAGGTGTGAATGTACTTTCAAGTCAAATGAAACTCTGAATTGGCGACCAAACTGGTAAATTTAACAGATAAACAGCATTATGCAAACTAACTTTCACGCACACACTGAGTGGGGATTGATATTATATATATAATATTGTAATCAGACTCAGAGGAGGATGCAAAGCTCCAGCAGGAAACAAAAACAACAGCTTATGAATCCATAGGAGAATGAAAGCGGACCTATGGTTTTAGCACAGATACAGATTTTCTGCAATGCTGGTCCAGAATTTGGGAGTTTTAGTCGTCTCTAAAACAATGAATCTCAAGAAAAGCAGTCGTGCTTAGTCCATCCTGCAGTGTCCTCCACTGTCCCCGTCAAAGCCTTGCTTGTCTGGTCAGACCACAAACTCTGGGAAATATCCTTGTGTTCCAGGCTTCTTTGGTTTCAGGATTATTGAAATGACTGGGCTCCTGGGAACATTCAGTGCTTTACAAATTGTTTTATACATTTGCTTCTCTTCTTTACTTGTCTGTTTGTTGTAACGCGAGTGTTAACACTCTCTAAATACGCTCATTCAATTCAAGTTGCCACAGGTGGACTCCAAACAGGAATACAAACAGGATTTACTGTACCTGACCACAATATGGAGAATTACAGAAAAGATCCTGAATAGTTTTCTTTTCACAAATGAGCAAATATATGTTATTATCTCTATGTCATTAGCAACTGTTGAACATTAGTCACTGGGAACTATTTCTGGAGCAAAACTATTTCTTCTGCAAATACAATGAATTAATTACATCCAATATATCATTAGCGAGCGATATTCAATATGTGCAGTCAAACAGACGTACATATGGAAAAACAGAATGACAGAAATGAAGATTCGTCAGAGGGTTAGAGACAGACAGGCAGTTGTTGCACTTTCCTGTCTGCAGTCTCCAGCTGAACACAACACGGTGGAGTCATGCAGCAGTGCAGGAAATTGGGAATGTAAAACATGCCAGATTAGAAAAGAAATGTGAGGGTCTGCAGACAAACTCAGTGGCTTCAACCATGGAACCATGGGAAAAAAACATGCACTCACACACACACACACACACACACAGACACACATGCACACACACACACAACTGCAAAAGCCATTCAGATTTTCAACCACCTGCTGCATTCCACAGCCAATAAGTCAGCTACTTAAGGAGCCAGCTTTTAATCAGCCATTCAGTCAAAGGGTCAGTCAGTAAAGCAACTATTCATCCCATCAGTTAATCAGCAGGACAACTCAGTATCGAGTGAGTCGGTGGGAGCGCACAAAGAAGCAGCCGTTTGCCAAAACCTGATTAGACAGTGACGCAAAATTGACAACACAAACTATGACAGACCTTCACGCACAAGTGGCAGATTCTGGGAGGCGATAGTGCAGTTTCTTAGTAATACTGCAGATGTTAGCTGAGCATTGGTCAGCCTGTCAGGTGGCCAGCCAGCCAGCCAGCCAGCCACCCACACACTAAGCAAGCCAGCCAGCCAGGACAGGACAAGAGCAGAGGAAGCAGTCATTATGGAGGAAGCCAGGGAGTCTTAAAGCCATTATATGCCCCTCAGAGAGAGGCAGTCAGAGGCAACACGGCTGGCTGGAGCGCTTCAAAGCAGGAAAGAGCCCAGTTACCACACCACCTCCACCAGTCTGCATGTTCAAGGGGAAGTGAGCAGTTGACAGAGGGAGATGGGGGTTACAGGGCAGGACGGATGAGAGGAGATACAAAGCTATTTGTCTGGGACCTGTTTTTACTAGAAATGTGTTTTATTATTGAGATAAAATGGAGTCCAGCCCTGCCCATAGTTTTGATTTCAGGTGTAGTAGTTTGCTGAGGTTTTTGTCGTAGCAGCACTAGTCTGCAGGAGCACTGGATTTCCACTCATATGACACTTCATTAATATAAAAAGACACAAAAACAGCAGGAGACATGACCCTGAACTGAGACAACATGTTTAAGAAATACTATAATTCCTCTGCATTCTACACACTGCACCTTTGAGGTTAGAAAGGAGGAGGTGAATTATGGAGAATGAGGCTGTGGTGTAGTAAAAAACAAGTGAAGCAGAAACAGATGATTTCCTGACACTTTTTTTTTATTAAACAATTTGCCTGTAAATGAGGATCACATAAAAAGCTCCAACGGCTCCGTCTTTCTGCCTATTATCTCTGTATTGCTGTCTGTGCAGCCCACAGTTTGATTTCATTGTATAGTCATGGACGGATCAGGAGAAAAAGGGCTTCTGGGCACAGACAGGTAAAAGGCTCTCCCTGAATCTCCAGATCTCCCTGAAACGACAGTGCTAAATGCAATGGATGTGGCAAAACCCTCTGAGTTAGGAGTTCTGTTTTGATCCTATTTATTTCACTAACATCCGCTGTTGTATTTAATCCCCGTTTAAATTTCTATCCAACCTCCCTTTCCCCTCGCGAGCTGGATCGTAACACCACCGCAACCTTAACCAACTTGCCTCTACCACCCTGTTGCAGACATCCCTCCTCTGCCACGGTGGAGTTTCCTGCACATTATTAGCAGTTCACCTGCAAATTCAATACAATATCCAGTAAATAGTCATCAACGTTGTGAGGCCTATTATCACACATTACAATTAAAAGTACTGGTTATTTTTCCCTCTGTGGCAGACCGCCTCACAGCGGAAGACAAAACGAAGAAAAACAAAACTTCTTCTTGCCATCTTCATCTGTCTCCCCTCTCTGCGTGTTTTCCTTACCCCCCTATACATTCCCTACTTTACCGCTCGTCTCCCTCCATACCAGTCACCCTCACCTCCTCCTGTTCTCCCCAGCACCTGTGCCCCAGCGGAGGGGGAGTTCCGGAGAAGAGGAAACCCCCGGGGCAGCCAGGCACCTCACAGATGGTTAGCAAATTACACCTTCATTACCTCTCCTCTTCCTCCCTTCCTCTGGCCGGTGCTTCACAATGACTCGCTGTTTCTGTGGCACCTCACATCATCTGTCAGCAGCAACCCCTGTTTGCTTACAAAAGTAGCTCTTATTCAGGAAAGCTTAGAAAATAAATGAACTGAGTGGTTCCTCTATCATGTCTGAAACATTTTAGTGTAGGTAAAATATTTAATCTGCAGCTACACTCCTACTGTAGATACAGTGCCATCGTGCTAAGTGTGGTAGCATGTCTTTGTTACTCCCTTTATGGAAGTTGGGCACCAAAGACACACAAGACAACTACAGAGACATGTGCACATGATTCTCAGGAGGCCTTATGTAAGCCGTACTTTGCAATCAATCATTACAAAGAACTTGACTTACAAAGGACAAGCGTGGCATGTAATTTCATCATGCATCCAATTTTGCCAGCTGTGTTTCATTTTTCATTGTTTTATATTACTGCCCAGGGACACAGTTTTTTGCTAATGTGAGTCGGTTGAACTTACTCAACACAGAAATGTTTAATTTAAACGTGAAATTCAGTTTTTCTTTAAAAGCCTCAAGACATTTTTTTGTGTGTTTCACGTAATTTCCCTGAAAAGTGATACATTATCTAAAAGGATTATTATTGAATGCAGAAATGTCTAGAATATCCAGAAACACATGTGATACAAGTGGGCATGAAAACTATACAAAAAAACTCTGAAATTAGTATTGTGTAGCTAAATTAATAAGAAATCATAACATAAATGGGAGTTTTATTACGCAGCAGTTTAGGTTACTTTAAATATTACAGATGATGGATCAGTCTGTTTATGATTGGTACTCTGCTTGATTTCTATCTCACTTGTAGGTTGCTTTATATAAAAGCATTTGCAAACTGACTAAATGTTCCTTTTCCATACAAATCAACTCTGAGAAGATTTCTGACGTGATTACATGTCAGCCGTGATTGGAATATTTGTCGTAACAGGCTAAACGAGCACACACAGAACAGCACTCTTCTGGGACATTGTGGCTTAATGCCCTGCATTTGAACCCTTTTCAGACAGTTTTCCATATATTGCACTCAACTTATAAAGTTACACGAATGCATTTTTAATTAATCATCAACATGGGGGGATCTGAAGTTAATTAGACACTTCTCTATAGTGCTAATTACAGAGCCGTGGTTTTAACTGAACTACCAGCTGTTTGTCGTGGACACTGACCGACACACACAACCTGTATCTTGTTTCCACGGCTTCTCCAGCCCAGCGTGAAAGCACAGGGCCCAGTGCACCCATTCGTCAAGCCGGGGAAGGCATAGAATAATAACGAGTTGAGTGTCCAGGAGGTATTTCCATCATGTAAAATGTATGTCCCTCTAACTTCAACAGAACTCTACACAGACGCACTGGCCTTAGCACCAGGCGCTCCTTGCTCACAAAGGTTTCATCATCTTCATCTTTATTTTTCTCAACCATCATTAGTCACTGTGGTCACATCACTGTGTCTAATCATACTCCTGCATTTCGTTTGCTCATCGTCCTACGTTTGGAGGGGAAGGGGTTTTTTTTACCGCCGCCCTCGGAGCTGTCACGTCTCTACGATTGTTTCAGTGAAGTATGCTCGCTTGCAATAGTCTTCATCAATGTTTCCCGCTACTTTATGTTTGGCGACTATAATGTATTTGTTACTGTTGTGCAAACAAACTAATTAGAATCATATTGTAGACAGAGGGAAAAAACAGTCCTGCCTCCTGCCTTAAAGCATTTCCTAATGTCACGCCATGCTCTAAGCTCCATGCTGCTTCTGGCTGGTCCTCATATTTATTCTGCTTTCTTAGATGAAATGTAAAAGAACTATTCCTGACTACATTATTATGATGATTACTCAACTTACTCGTCACTGGGCAGAGTTCACCCTTGACTCCTCACAGTACTGGCATACAGAGACCCTAACCCCCGTAACCCTAACCCGCATTTACACCTCTGAATTTACATCCAATTTAGAGTTACTGATTAACCGCATTAACGTGCATGTCTTTGGACGGTGGGGGAGAAGCCAGAGAAACCCCACGCTCATTCAGATGATAGTGTTCAGCGATAGCGATTACAACCGCCATTAGCTACATGTTACTAAAAGATTAGAAAGTTATCTAAATAAAAAATCTACTTCATAAACATACAGGCACGAGAGGAAAAGGAGCGAGACTGGAGGGGAATACCAGAAAGTATTTTCTGGTTTGTTCTGAGTTCAGTTAAAGACAAACACAGAGGCACACTTCCACAAACACAGTTGGTACATCCGTTGCCAGCTAGCTTCCTGCTAGCTAACAGTTGGTGCTTTGGCAGCATATGTCCATATATTCCTCAACTGTTTTCCCACAGTGACGATGCTTTATAGAAGTGCTACAATTATGAACTGTGACACGAAAAGCCAGAGATCGAATCCTGACTCCCGCTTGTGGTTAGATCACAGTTTTCTGGCCCAAAATGACAATATTTGGGGCGAAACAGTGTTGCAGTAGGCCATAAATCATAAACGATAAATCAACGTCTAATCAACACCCAAATTCAATAGGTTTTGGCAAGATGAGTTCAAATTACAGAAGGCTCATCATTTCTGTTAAATGTAAATAACAGTTAACTTTTCCTGTATTTTATCAAACCACAGTTGAATGTTGCCAGTAACTGAACACAACTAAACAAATGTTGAGTAATGTTGTAGAGTACTACGTCTTGAGTTTTTTTGTGCACAAAAAACACTTTATAGATGGCAGATAGAGTAAAACAGTTGACTTTAATTCAGGGACCTAATCAGGATTAACAGGAGGTGAAGACAGGCAACAGGATGAAACATCAGGGGTGTAGACAAAGAGGCAGAGTCCAAGCGCACAGACTCTACAGATGTAGGCAAGATGGTAGTCCAGTACAACCCATCTGTCCATCGTGTTAACTGCTGTTAAGGGACCTGAGGTAATGAGCATCAGATGAAAAATCCGGCAGATGCTTTTATCCAAAGCGACTTACAAGGAGCTAGCGCTGGGTGTCTGGCTCAGGGACACACCTGGTAGGGGA
>JAUMTR010000006.1:15128243-15165367 GCA_032270685.1 Microctenopoma stevenorrisi
TGGATTAGGAGTCAGACGGGATTCGAACCTACGACCTCCTACATCCCAGTCCGACGCTTAACCCATTGAGCTACCAGACCACCCATTCCCACTTAATTAGGCATGACTTTGGAGTGTGGAAGGAAATCCACATAAGCAAAGTCCCTATTCACCAACCTGGATTTGAACCAGGAGCCTTCCAGATATGTGGCAGTAGCCTTAGACACTGAACCGTGAAATAAAAAGTTACACGTTGAACGGCAGGACAATGGCATCAGAACATTTACAACACGTTACTGCACATTTGAGTTCCCCACCACGAGCGACTCTTCTCCACGTTGTCACATTGTCATTTTATACATCGAAATTATAGACAGTTTATAGTCACTTTTGTGGCTGCGCTATTCTATCAAAGGATAATATTCTTAAAGTATGTTACATTCCTTTATACTAATTTCAACAAAAATTAAGACGGACATATTTGGTATATTTGGAAGATTTGGGCTCCCCGCTGGAATTCCAAACTAAAGTTCTGTGGTATTTGACATTGTTTTGCTGCATCTCATGACTTCGTACTGGCTGACCCATGAGGGTCAGAAAGTTTAAACGCTTCAATCGCCGCCTCATCATCTGCACCTGGACAGAAACTGGACAGATATGTGACGACAATGCAGTGTAGAAGAAGCAGCGTAGCAGACATGGAGATGGAGATAAAGAAAAGGGGGGGTGCACAGCAGGCCAGAAGTCCTCCAATGCTGCTGCAGTGGAGTGACAATGAAAGAGGAGAGATTATGAGTCATACCCAGACCCCTCCCTCCCCACTCTTCCCCCATCTCCCCAACGACATAACCAGGTTACGTCGATCCTGACTCATTCATTCGCAGACGAGTCTCGAGCCTGCTTTTGTTATACAGATGAAATCGTGCCACTTCAACCTTCGTGGCTCTTATTAGAGCGCGCTGGCATACTTGACTGCCTGAGCTCCATTCATAAAAATCCTCCAGCCCTTGAGTATGTGCAAAGGAAGGCACATGCGCACACGCACACACCTTCAATCCCTTATTTGGCCATCTTGTATAACTGAATGAGTTGAGGACGAGTGTGTGTCACTGCTTGGTGTTTAATCCCTGCCGAGGCCACCGGGGGAGTTTGTGCACCCTTTCTACTTTATTATCCTGTGGAAAATTCCTGTGAATGTGATCCATCTCTCCTCTCTCGTATATGATGAAGATTCACCTCTATGTGGTAATTTCTCCCTGCTCACACACACCCCCTCCCCCTATCCCTTCGATCCCCCTCTCTCAGTGGAGCAGCATCTACCTCCATGTGGTTAGCTCATCTCCTCTTCTTCTCTCTCTGGTTAGCTCATCTCATCGCTAGGCAGTCAGTTTTGCAGGCAGCTAATTATAGACCACGCTGTGGAGCGCAGAGCCGGATGTGACAGCATGCTGTGTTTGTGTGTGCGTATGCGCATTGTGCATCTATGAATGCTTATGTGTGTTAAGTCGAGACATCTGTGTCACTGACTCGCTATCTATATCTTTTCTGCATGTATCTGTGGACATGTACAGTGTGTTCAAAGTGTGTGAAGTCTGAGTTTGGTGCGCTCACAGTTCATATCTCGCCCTGTACTTTCAAAGGTTGTAAAGTTGTGAATGTATTCTATCACTGAGGGTCCTCACAAGTACAACAATACAAAAGTGTGTGTTTCTGCATCCGGACGAGCCACCAGCAGGATATCCAATCCCAGCCCCTCCCACACTGTACTGCAGCTCTGACTCATACAAGGTGGAGGCAGAGACAACCAGGGTCTGATGACTAGCAATGAGCACGCGCACACACACACGGGCACATGGATGCACACATACACTCTCTGGTCATTATAGCACGGTGAAAACGTATGTACAGTACATAGCCGCACGGCACTGTGCGTGCTCACTACATGGAAGTGAATGATGACGATAAAAGAAAAAACAAATCCTTCTCTCTCTCTGTGCTTTCTGTCTGATTCTCTACTTACAAAAACTAACAAATAAATGCAAAAAAAAAAATACTGAAACTGACATCCACCATTATTGCTATTGACATATGGTTAATATGGCCGTAGCTCCTGACTCTTCAATGTTTTATGTATAGAGAGTGTGTTGACCAGCCCACAGATCCTACACTCTGGCCTCCTCCTTCCTCAGTCTTAAGTTCTCTTCTGAAAACAACTCAGAACATTTAGAAATGCCAACCAAAAGAGCCTTCCCAAGGATGGGATGTAAAAACCTCAGCCATGCTATTCCAGAGGGCTTCCTATTTCAACCAAGTATCCAAGTTCTGTTATGCCCTATGTATGAATGCTGAAGGGGTGAAGACTGATGAAGCGCCACACAGGTTCAGGTCAGGCAGATGCAATGAAGCCCCAAAAGATTTCTCCGTTGTTGCCCAAGGAAGCCCTAACAAACTATAGGGTCCTAAGTCAACACATCATTCTTCAGGTGGAACTTCACCTGGAGACCTTCAACACCTCCAGGTGGAACTTCAACACCGCAGCACACAGCTAGGGGGAGTTTTCCCTACACGCGGTCAGCACCTCTCACCCTGGGCCATATCTGAACACATTTGCTTCTATAACCAGTGCTGTGCATGGAGGCGAGCCCAAGCTGGTAACCAATCCCCCTTGTTTGTTTATCCAAAGTTTACACTTCGCCTAAGCTCAGTGTCGGTCCCTGCAGGTGGTGGCACCACCAGGTGCAGGTGTGAGACAGCCCACTGTACGTTTCCACCTACTTTTAGTACTTTTTTATTTTCTTGATGGTTAAGATGATACATGGAGTTAGACAGCGGCAGACTGCGCACGTGGATTTCTCAATGAAAGTACAATTTATACATTACGCACACAGGCACACGTGCCTGTTCTCGCACGCGCACGCGCGCGCACACGCACCTAGACAATAGCAACAGCTTCACACGTATGAGGAATGAGATCAGCAGTCAATGTGTTTCCGTTCAGATGCCATGGGAACTCTCTCTCCTCCTCCCTCTCTTTCTTCTTTATCACTTCACTTATTTCCCCTTCTCTCGCTCTGTGTCTGCCTCATGGCTTCCTGTGTCATCCCCTCCCCCACCGCAATAAAAGGAGAGAGAGGCCTGTTCATTCATGCATTCAGCCAGTCAGCTGAGGACAAAAAAAAAAAACTCTAAACCCCTCCTTTCTCTCCTCTTCTTTCTTCCTCATCCTCTTCATCTTTGTCTCCTCCTCCTCCTCCCTCTGCCCTTTCCTGTCTCCTCTCTCCATCACCCCCTCCCAGTCCTGACAGTATGAGTCACAGGCAGACTAGTTCCCTTGATGCACTGCGGAAACGTAACGTGACGTAGCCTCCATCTCTCCCATTCATCCATTCGTTGCTCCCTTCCATTTGCCCCCCCCCCCCCTCTCGCCATCGCACAGCTCCCCATTCACAAAAAGCTGTAAGCTGAGAGAGACGGCAGGTGAATTCACAACAGGAATAGACACATTTAACGCTAAAAGCAAACACAGTGAATACATTTGGAAAATACACAAGTGATGTCATTTCTGGGCACATCTAGTGGCAGAGGGAAACAATCCGCGTGGAGGGAAGGGGAGACGGTAACCTGACTTTACGGACGCGCTTTTAATTATGTCATCACGTTACACCCTCTTCTCCTGCAATAGTTTAATCCTGAGGCTGGAGAGTGAGCTCGTCCAACTGTTTGAAGAAGAGAACCTGAGATACGCTGAATAGAATACAACATGCACATGACCCTGTCACACAACTCCAAACAACACGGCAACATGCGACGGCGCCTTCAAAGCAGCAGGAAGGTTATCATCGCATCCTTTAACCGACAAACTGCAAACCATAAATGTTTCAGACAACAGGGAGACCTTCACGCTCATGTATGTCACATAGGAAGAGAGGTCTCTCGGCGTCCGTTAACAACCACTGACATCCACAGACACACTTCCATGCGATAACGAGGGCAACGTGACAGATGTGTGTGTTTTGATATTCAGGAATGTCGTCAGCAGTCTGTGAGGTCAGCAGTCTGTGAGGTCAGCAGTAAAGGGAGAAGCTAGACTCGTTTTTTTTTATATTGCACAGTGAATAATGAGAGTGAGATGTGACGACATGACTTTATCGCCAATGGCGAAGGGTTAAGGCATTTATTTGAAAGTTGCAGAATTAGGGTTTTATGCATTTATAGTGACAGTTAAGGCCACAGACTGCAGATCCCGTGTCCACTTTTATTCTTCTCTGCAGACTGCCTGTCAGAGAATGCAACTGAAGGATATGGTTACATTTCCTGTTGCATTATTCCTGGCACTGACTGTCAAGAGACAAAGCCACAACACCTAAGTAAAAAGAAAAATATCATAATACTGCACACTGAACACAAAATACTTGTAACATGAGTAAGTATTTAGCCACTGTAACAATATCCAACATAAATAATAAATTCTGCTCTCTCGATTTGGCGACTATGTTCTTTTCTTTCTACAGTTTACTGACATATGAGTTTAAAAATGACATACTTTGTTGATCCCCTTGAGGTAATTGTTGCTTGGTCAGAAGCCAGACACTACATGTCGGCGCTGATACAGGGTTCCTGTGTCTTATCCAAGGGCACCTCAACACACGGCCTGGCAGAACCAGGAATTAAGTCGCTCACCCAAATGCTAACTGAGATGTTTCTGATTTCATAGACATCCAGTCATGCATTTATTACTGAATGGGCCTGTAAAGGCCGAGGGAGCTGAGAGGTCATGGGGGCCCTGGCCCAGATTCTCAGTACTAAGTGGCAGTTATATGGGTTTAAATAAAACAATTAGCAAAGAGGAAAAAAGAAAACGGACCAAACATAGAAACCAAACTAGCAAAGAAGCAGGAAGCTGCCAATCTAATCTAAGGCTGAAACATGAAACATCTTCCTCCGAGCGTAATCAGAGCTGTAATCTCTTTGGTTACATCACAGTATATAGCTGAGATTGGATTACATCACTAAGGTAACGTACATACTAAAGAGTCACAACACCTGCGCGTCTCATTTTCCAAATGAGCCGCTGACATTCAGGTTCGCCCTGCTGGCTGGCTGAAGACAGGAGCAGAGAAAATCTCAACGTACAGTATGATTCACCACAACAAAGTGCTAGGGAGGGGGGGTAGTGATGTCATCGGTGGTGGTAGGGGACTCATCTGTGAGTCAGAGAGGAAAAAGAAGAGGAGGCGATGTAGGAGGATGAGGAAGAGGATAAGGAAGAGAGGTGGGTAAAGAAAAAAAAAAGGCAGCACATGGGGAGGTGGGGTGCTCGCTGCGTGTGACCCATGGTAAGAGGCGATGCTGGCATGCGGATGACTCACTGCCGCTTACCAACCAGCACACGGGGCCGCTCACGCCATACGCCGCGACACGTAAACACAACAGGCGTGTAATAGCACATGAGAAGCATGTAGGCTTCACCTCCACACACACACACACCTCGAGAAGTGCAGGAAGAGGAGGGAAGGGGAGGGGAGGGTCAGGATGACTCACACATCAATGATAACACCCCTCCCCCTGCCCCTGCCACACACACACACACACACACACACACACACACACTAGAAGAAGGACATATCATTTGGATGCAACCCACATCCTCCCCACATCCTGGGGAACCTCCCATCTGAAAGTCGCTGACAGCAGGAGGCTCCAGCCGAATGCAGTTTGTGGAGGGTGATGGGAAATCTCTGATAGTATATTCCTATACTTTTTAAATGAATACACCCCACAAGTGAAAACCTTCAGCTCCGTTTGAATCGAATGGCACTGTAACACTTATTAGCACGAAGCTAATGCTGTATAATGTTGTGTGCAGCTGCACACTGTGAATCAGTCAGTGCACCTGATTTGAGTGTTAAAGCAACCATATCTAACCCACGGACACATAATGCTGAATGATACACAAATTATCTTAATATTCACAGATGGAAAAATGATAATAGGTGCCTATATTGTTTGCTGTGCTGTTATACCTCCTTAGAATAGCAGTACTTTCACATCTGGCAACTGATCAGCGTAGGCAACACTGTGCTGTTGAGCAATGTTTGTGGTAACGGGAGATAAAGTGTCTTGCCAAAGGGGGAGGTGAATGTATTAGGAGAACGTGGTGACACAACACAGTTCTGTATTAACTCACATGTGCAGATTTTCTATAACCAGAATAACCTCAACCACTATTTTGGCAAATGCATTGTTTAGTTCCTACAACCCTATTGCAGCGGGGCAGACTAGCGGCTTCCAGTGCTGGAGTTGAGCTGAGCAGCTTTATATTTAACGTACTGTGTGGAGACCAGAGTTTACAAACGGTATCAATGCACTCAAAAATGAGGAGCTGGTGTTCGTACCAAACAACCAATGGCAAATCGTCAAACTCGTTAGGGAAGCCTTAATTCAAGTTGTTTTAGCTCAAAACGTTGGTGTAACAGAAGACAGAAAATGAAAGTGTGTCTCTCTGTAAAGATGACTCACTGCCAGGCTCTCTGTAAATCAAAAAGTCTCTTCTTATCGTTTGATAGCTAAAACATGCAAGCAGCGCAGGCCCTTGGCGAGCACACACATAATTCCCATCAATTACTCTAAGAAATACTTCTGCCTCTGTAAATCGAGGGCAGCTGACAAGACACAGACAGCTCTTGGCACGACGGAGTTATTTTATGAATCTGGATAGCAGGAACACCTGCACCGCGTGACCCCACTGGAGCACAGGAGGAATGACGTTACAGAGGGATTAAAGTGGACTCGGGCTAAATTTGTGTTAGATGCAGATGATAAGGAATTTTGTTGTTTGTGTGTTTTCCCACAGTTTACAGCTGAAAACGTCGTCAGTGGTTAAACCTGTCTGCACCTGGCAAATTGAAGTTTGTTAATCCAAGGTCATCTGGTGACGTGGTGGCTCAGTGGACCGGTGTTGACAGTCTGGCATGCCGTTACCTTTGCCCTGTGATATATATTTTTGCTCTTCCACCTTCGTGAGTAATTTGTGAGAAGAGAACTAAATAGATATGTACTTAAATTATAAATATTCAGTGAGTTTTCTAAAGCGGAGACGGTTCAGAATTCACATTTCAGCTTCTGAACATCTAGCATTCACCAAGGGCTGTTTTTATTTATTTCATTTTATAAGGAGAGGGTTCTGCACAAATGTGACCATCTCAGATTACTTTCCTATAAATGGTAAAGCCTTGTGGGTACAGTTAATATAGTTAAATATAAGAAAGCTAACACAAGTTTAGATTTGGATCAAAATCTGGTTCTGTCAAATAATCATTTTGGTGAGTTGAGAATGGTATTTTGCTTGTGCCCTTTGAAAGTTGACCTAAAAGCCAACGTCATGTTTACTGAGCACCACTAGAGGCCAATGTTCAGTCATAATTAGCCGGGGTGGCCTGTGAGATAATGGGACGCTACGTGACACTAACATTTTCCAGTGAAACCTAAAACTGTCTCAGTTGGTGTGACATGTCTTCCAGGTGTCGTGACATTTACTTTCTGTTCCAACTGCAGGACGAAAACACCGTCATGTATAATTGGCAGTTACCAGTAAACCATCTCCTCGTGTGTTAAATTTAGCTTGGGTAAGACGAGAGCTAAACAACATTGTGTTCAAACAGGCAAACAGAAACGAGTTCCTACTTTGAATCCTCCAATTGTAGTAACTAGCTAAACTTTTTGTGTGTTATATGAAAAAATATTACCCTTATTAATAACTCAGCACCAAAAATGTACATTTTCCAGTTTAATTTGAAATTTTACAAGCTTGCATATACTATACTTGCAATAAAAAATATTCATTTCACTTCCACTATAACGAGGGTAAAGACACAAAGAACGACTTCATTTTTACATCAAAGAAAATAAAATTCTCTGCTTAGAAATGATATATTCTTGGTTCTTCTCACGTTCCCAAATCATATGTGGAAATACAGTCATTTGTTCTCATTGGAAATGAGGACATGGAATACAGTTTGAGTATCTAAGACAGGATATGGAAATAGTTTGATCATAATCATGTGATTGCACATTTAAATCCAGTGACGTAATACCATCATACTCCAGCCTACTGTGTGTCGCTGAGTAAGTCAGTGACAACCAGCCTCACCTAGGTGTGCTCCTGGACATTCCTGCATCTGCTGAAATACATGTGTGGTGCACAAAGAAAGAAAATTCCTGATCACACTGGAAGTATTTTAAATACACAAAGAAAAATGCTTTGGTTCTAAACTAAGCCCCAGTTTCTCTATAAAAAGGGGATTCAACCATTTTACACCCCTCGCCCCAACGAACACTAATGATTCTTCCTTTTTAGTCTTGTTTTACCTGAATTAAATACTATTTGACGAGGAGCAGGAAGGTTAAAAGCATCTTAACTTGATATCTTAGGTTTGTGTTTATAATATATTATTTCAGACTGTTTAAATTAACCCTTAACCCCAAAATGATCCACTGAACCACGGGCTGAGAACCACCCTCAATGCAAAGGGGACTGGTGGGAAAAAAAATAACACAAACAAGACTGCCACCTGGTGGCTAAACAGGAGGCTAGTGCATGCTGGTGCTGCTACCAAACAGTAAAATAAGGCATTAATTTATACGTCACACACTTCATCATTGCAAATAGCACTTGACAGTTCACCACTAATTAATGAGGGGTTCTACAGATTTCTCAGCTTTCGCTATTCTACACCGAAATGAGACGACAGACGTTGTGATGTCCAAATCATGTCAAGCAGAGGGGGGAAAGTTCCTTTCTCCTGTTCTGATAGAGCGAAGGCAGACAGTATGCCTCGCTAGTAGAGAGAAAAACAGATGAGCAAAACTGAAGATTTTGTGGAGGGTTTAGTAAATGAAGAGAACTCGGGTGTGGGGCAGAGTGGAGAAGGTGTCAGCCATCTTGCGGATTCTGGCATAGTTGATGAATCCTCGGAGGAAAAGCAAGACACCTGAGGAAGAATAAATGGGACCCACGTGAGACGGACAGTGGTACTACAGTAAGCAACACAGAATCTAGGAGCCTAGTCAGTAGCTGGCACTGTTCCGATGTGGGTTTGTAGATTAATCAATGTAACCCCTGATAAATATAAAGTGTTTGCCAATATGTTAAGTTCTGAATGCTAGCCATGTGTTTCTTTTACATGCCGTTATTATCAACTGGACTTTAACATAACTCAGGACTACATGAGAAGATGCATGTACACACTAAAAAGACACATTTTGAAATATCTGAGGTTATCAACGACTTGCAGTTTAATGCTGTGTTCAGGCAGAGATCAGTAAAACATAACGCATGAATCTACATGCCGTCATAGTGGTACTCCAGAGAGCACAACAATGTTAAGAGCAAACCAAAACCATTTGGCTCATTAAAAGCAGAGGTTGGCTACTTACCCAGCACGAGGAACACCCACCACAACCAGTACTGTCCTTCAAAGTAACCAGGGAAGTATGTGGAGAACTAAAGGCCGACAGGAAAACAGAAATGACTGGTTAGAATAAATATGGCCTGAACTGGTTTCCTGCATTTCCAGAGAGATTAAGGAGCAAGGAGTTCTTTGAGGAAATAAAGCAGCTCCAACAAACCAACCACTACAGAAACAACGTTAAAATGCCAGAGTGGTGTTTGGGGTTCTTGAGTTGTTTGTGCGTACATAAAACCACGTTTTATGCGTTTGTATGCGTAATGTCTGTTTCTCATACCCGGACTATGAGGATCCATTTGATGAGGGAGAGGCCAAAGCCTGAGATGGCCCCGTAGCGGCCAGCTGCTGATGTGGTCAGACAGAAAGACATGAAGAAACCGATCCAATTGAAGAGGAACGCCACTGGAAAGAGATGGGAAGAAGGAAACAAGCTTGAAACAGCATTGAATAACGTGTGTGGTTCAAATAGGAGTGATACGATTTCTGCAGAAATCTAGGAAGAGAGGATGCTACAGTCAGGAAATGTACTACAACACCGTTTCGGTGTCTTGTCCAACGTCACCTTGATGTGACATGCATTATGGACAGAGATTTGTACCCATGGGTTAGAAAATGACTGCTCTACCAACTGAGCTATCATATCTCCTTGAGCCGGATATCAGCAGTTTTGCCTCTGTAGTCCTCCGTTCAACCAACTGAGCTCTCGTAGCTATCTGTAAACTTGCTTTTGTTACTGTAAAGACATTTAGGACATTTTGGTCAAAGCTGTTGGTGGTGTTGGAGAATTGTATTTTAAATGTTGTTGCTTATGCAATTACAATAAGGACATTCAGATCTATTCTGTGATAGAATCAAATGATAACAATCAAGAAGTAGTCTGGGTAACTAACTGAAGAAAGTGAGCATGAAGATGCCATCATTTCCTATCCTCAGCTGATCTGCATCTTCAAAGTCGTCTCTGGTCACAAAGTCTTCATCCTGTGGTAGAACAGGCAAAACAGAAGAGAAACAATTTGCTATTTATTTGCTAAACCATGTCTTCCACAGCAGCCAGGCAGTTGCAGAGCTTTCCAGGGTTTTATTTATTTAAAATATTTAAAGATCTACAGATCGGTTGCTTTGAGATATGTGTTGGCATTAACCCATTCTCAATGATGTATTTAAAACTGTACAAACACAATGGGGTGATTGAAATCAAAGTTAATGTGAGTAGGCAAAGGATACGGAGTGTAAATGCAACAAAAACAACCAAAAGACCAATAGGAACATCACAACACAGCAAGGCCATTTGATAACATGGTCACTTTACCCAAAGATCTAAGGTCAGTCAGTCCTATGAAGTGACATCTAGGCACTAACTAGCACTCTCGATACACACATACGGGAAGGGTGAGGTACTGTATACAGCAAAACTGTAGTTACATCTATGCTTTCACACACCAAACCATGACCACTACTTTACTTTCTCTCATCATTCACTCTCCTCCCACTTTTGCCAGTTACCTCCAGCGAACTGCGAATTACATCATCAAAAGTCTCCAGTCGCTCCCTGTGCTGAGGCTGCTGCTGAGCGCAAGGCAATGCGTGGTAGAAAAACACACAACCAGCAATCAAACACGATGGACCCACATGCAGAAAGGCGCAGTGCATCACAAAGACCACATGGGGTCAGAGATTAGCTATTACTTTCCATTCATCTTTATATTGTTTCCCTCAGTTTTCACACAGAAACTGTTTTTTTTAGACATTTCTGCTGCCGCCAAAAGAAAAGAGAGACACAGAGATAACGCCTGTGCATGAGCTCCTTGTCACATGCTTGCGCGAAGCAGGGTAGATTACAGGTGTCCTATTCAAAACAGTCATTAAATGCAATAAGACGGGGGTGTACATTCCATTTTGGCAACTAAAAAAACAACTATGCTGTTACTGGAACAGAAAGAGTTCCCAAATGCAATGTTAATAAAGCAATGTTTGTATTAATTAATGTTAGTTTTTGTCAGTGCTTCCAATGGGTACAACTGGTCTGAAGGTGAGAAGCAAAACACCACACAGGGGTTAAACAGCCTCCTACATGCCAAAATCCCACCATTACAGTTTGTAGGGGTATAAGATTTGACAGATAAAAGATCTTAAAATTCTTGAATTAAAAAAATTGTCAGGAAAAAAACCCGTACTTAGGGGTGGGAGCACATGTAAGACACAACTCTAAAAACTAACATAGATTCTGTGGCGGGGTGCTAAATACTTCCTGCCTTGCAGACAACACAGGAAGTGCTTGAGCACAAGCTTACATTTGAGTGTGTGTGTGTCTGTGTGTGCGCCTGTGCCTGTGTCTGTGTGTGAAACATTGTGACTGTGAACACCAGCAAAAAGGAAAAGTAATATACTTACTCTTCCAGTAACCAGGGGAACAGTAGTCTCAGCTTTGGTTCGTTCTGCTTCATCATAGGAAGGTAGCGTGGTGGCTACGTTGTATGATGGAGGCTTGGGGAAAGCCCCCTCTTCCTTGTAATCAAAGTAGGCTAAAGAAAAAACGCGAAAAAAAGCAAGGTTAAAAAAACAACAACAGAAATATTACTATAAAACTGTTATTTTATTTTATTGGACAGACAGCTGGGTATTAATATATTTATTAATTTAGACACTTCCTTAGATACATGTATAATCTAATGTTATCCAACATATGTTATATAATGTGCTGTCTCAACAATACAAACTCATTTTTTGATGCGTGTATTGTGCCACTGCTGCACGTAACCAAAAACATCTGGATAAATAATGATCTCACCAGCGCTGTCCACTGCAAGGCTGCTGTACGGAGGTGGGACGTCAGCTACTACCTGCGGCCTCTCTTCTGGGTCCTCTTCATTGGACAGCTGTAGAAGGTAAAGAAAACATTTCCTGGTTTATTTAGATTTACAAGCATTTGGGACAGTACTGGCTGCTTTCCATTTTAAATAGATGATTTTAGATAATGTTGTCTCACAATGCCAGTCCAGAGTTAAATCAAGATTGCAAAATAGATTGGTGAGGTGGTATTGACTAAAAAGTAATAAGTCTGCAATAGACAGAACTTTATTAATCCTTTGAGAAGGTTCCTCTGGGAAATTCAGAACTAGGCTCACAGAGGTGTAAATTACCCGTTTACAACAGATTAGTTTTTCTTTTTCTTCAGGTTATACTTCCTAGAATGTAATTGATGTCTGGCTATAAAGTAAGAGAAATAGATTTCAGGGAAATTACTCAATCCAATACCCAGAACATAAAAAAGGGCATCTTTGCATATTACATTTAAAAAAAATGTGTCTTAACTGAACTCCTCATTGAGAAGTCATAACCAAAAGGTTACAGAAAATATACATTCACTAAAAAGTGTACTCCTCTAAATAAGATAATTATTTGAAAACCTCTTAGTCAGATGTTTAATTGTGTTTAACAGTGCATTGTCAGTGTAAATGTAATACACTGAAAGTAACCCAAAATATAAGCAATAGTAAATATAGTCATCAGTCCTTTGCTAAACTGTGCCTACAGTGAGATATACATTTCTAACCACCCACACATCATAACTGGCCTTCTAGCCAAGCACTCTCAAATGCATCTGCACGTTAATTATTACTGCACTGAACCACATGAGCAGACATAGCAGGACTGTCTGCTCCACTGACATCCACATCAAGCAGGTTTAGGTAACCTGCTTATTTTGTATTGCTCATTATGTGAATTATTTTTATCATATTGTGTTGTATGTGGCATGACCAGCTGAAAAAATGTCTAACACAGTAAAACTTGTACATGTAGAACATTATTGTAAAAGTCACACAAGTGAGTATTACAATTTACCACAAATATTTTCATGATGTAAAAAATACCTAGCGTTAAACCAATTATTATAATAATATGCAATTTTACACTGATGCGTAACTACTTTAATTAATGGACACTGGCATTGATTAATATACACTAATTGTGGTAAAAAGTGTTAAACGGTGTAGTGGCTAACGTTAACTATAGAAGCTTTTTGACGTGATCTCTCAACTAGTTAAGCTAACTAGATAACTACGACAACTACCTGGCACACAGTTTGGGTAAGCTGCCCTAACTCAACATACCCACAGATAAGACAATATCCAGACAATATAGTTCACATTGACAAACTTAGAAATGACAAACTACGTACATCATTAGTCTATGCTAAGTTAACTAGCAACCATGCTAACACCCTGTCGTTAAAATGCCTTTAGTCGGTAAGAATAATGAGCTCCATCACAACATAGCTCAATCTAAATTGAGCTACAATGACACTCGGTTCTATCAATAGTAAACCGCAGTGTTAGTGTGACACAAACTAACACTTCGCACACGGGCAAGTGAGAGCTTCTATAATCAGCTTTACGGTGTTTACAGTACACATCTGACGTTGACGTTAAATCTTTACCATGGTAGCTAACGTTAGCCGTTAGTGGCGTGTCACGGCGTTACCTGCTGATACGCGGCGCTCGGTTCGGCCATTCCGATGTGAGCGGCTTGTACTCTCGACAACGGCCAAATCACCCAACGAAAGGGAAATTACACAGGGGATAAGAATGTACACTCCGTGCTCGCCACAACGACAACCTGCTTCTCCTCCGTCTGCTCACTGTCAAGCTACCTCCGGCGTTGCTATTAAACCCGAGACTTCCTGTTAGCGTACAGAAATAAAAGTCTACATCACAGCAGTGTTATTTTTGTAAATGGAAAACATCGGTGTAAAAAGCTCCTATAGATGACTAAACATAGTTTTCCCACTTTCTTATATTAGGCCAAATTGAAAAATAAAATTTAAAACTCTAACAATATAGTATGGTTTGGAAATAAATGTTTTAATATACATATATTTTGTTAAAGCTAACTAGCTTTCAGCTAATTAGCACATCTTAGCAAAGTAGCTTCTAACTGTATTGAACATATATGTAACACATGTATATATACACATGTACGATTCATGTGATTTATTGTGATTGAACTTTAAATGCATTTTATTTATCACGCATATGTTAAAGTAGCTTTTTAAGCTGAACATTTGATGGTGGAGTTATATACTGGATTTAATTTACAGATGTTGTTTAGATTTTAAGGTCTGCAAAGCCATAAAATTAAGGTTTTATAAATATACTGTATGTTTCTTCAATCCTATCTCTGGTGTCATGTTTATCAACTTTAAAATAGAGCATTTTCGGTTATGTTTTTACTGTGAAGCAATAACTTTTGTTTCCGCTTTAATTCCGTTAACCTGACGCAGCTCCAGCTTAACCGATGACGCCATAAGCCTAAACAAAACCCGCACCGCCCCCCTTTGAAAAAAATCGCGTACGTCAGACAACATGATATATATAATTCATCCGCGAAAATTTAAATAGTACTAAGCAAAAATAAGCTGTTGTCTAAACTATATACCGTAAAGAATTGTTTAATTTAAGCATTTGAAAACACAAAAAACCTTTTTCACACGGGATAACGGGTCCAAACATCCTTTTTTAACTGTGTCACTGGTTATAAAACAGTCTGCCTCACGTATGTTATATATGCCATGAAGTTCTCTCTACAGAACTCCTTGTTTTGGGGATATTATTGGCCATTTTTAATATCAATATCTTACGTTTTATTGATTGTGGTTAATGTGCTTGGTCTGTATTGACATGTACAAACATCTATTTCTGCACTGTACAGAGTGATCTTTGGCATGAAATAAAAATTGCTAGAGAATCTTACTGAAATTAACACCATATTCAGACTTCCACCTCTCATGAACACCTGTAATTACTGGCCAAAACTCTTCATACATTTTATAATAATAAATTGGATTGGTCAATAAAAAAAAATACAGACAAGTACAAGTGAGATCTTACAAGGCTTTATTGTATCTTTATCTAAAATAAAAATACAACAATACCTGTGACACAAGTTTAGGTGATGGAAAAGTTATTATCTCAAGTAATTAAGTATTTTTCTAGTCAGGCTATTGAGGAGTCCGGTATTTAAGAAGCACAGGGTAAGTGGTGCCTATGTGTTTTTGATTGTAGTGGTGGCAAACAATCTCCACATCGTACAAACTGAACTGGACTTTGACGCGCTCGTTGGGCGAGACAAGGAAACAGAGAGTGTAAAGGGCAAACTCAAATTCAGGGCTGACCCCAACGAAGATGCTGCCCTTGGGCTTTATTCCATTCTTCCAGCTGAACTGTAGCGCCAAGATGTGTTTGTTATCGTCAGGCTGTAGTGAAAAAGAAAGAGAGAAACATTGGCAAGTGATGAAAATGAGTAGGTGAGGATGGTGGAAAAACAACTGTTTGACAAAAGCAGCTGCAGGCCTCTGCTCATCAGTCCGTGGAGAAGATTGGAAAGAAAATGTTTGCTCATCCTATAATTTGACTACTTCTTGAGTCCACATCATTGACTTAATCTCCATTAGTATGTCATAACTGTGACCTAATATGTCAAATGTATTGTTTACTAATAATATTTTTATTGTAATCAAGCATAATATTTAATCTGTTTACTTAAAGAGACTGACGGCATTTGGGGAGCTCCCTGGTAAACTCACCATTCACTTATAGAATCTAATATTCTATGCAACGTCCAGGAGAATTTAAGAGAAATTATGCACAATAGAATATGAAAATGAATGAAACTTGAAATGGAAATGTTGTATTTCACATCTCACAGTTAACAAAAAAAACCTGGCCACATAAGTAAGACAGCAAATGTTTCCGCTTAAAAAGGGAAAGTTAACCAAACAAAAGGTTTTGGGTAATGATGATCACTCAACATATGAATTAAGCAGGGAGTAGTGCCCAAACAATTCTATTCAATGTAAAAGAGTTATCTAACAGCAAGAATAGCAGGGTCTACTGCTTTGTACGTAACCTAAAACCATTACAAAGACAATACCAGCTAACAAGAACATAGGCAATATCAACATTTAGCTAGATAGACAGACGCAACACAAAGAGCTGCAGGTGTGAGGTTTCTTATCAGTGTGCAGGAACAATGGTGTGACCGATACAGCAAAGGCAAGCAGGGATCCAGATCAAGGCTGCATGACGACATGAGGCCATTTAAAGGGACATACAGTAAGTCAGAGCAACACAGAAGCTCTGTAGATTTCCAAAAACCTCTATGACCCAATAGTATTTATCCTATATGAAACACAGACTAGTAGATAGATGTTAGATAGATGCAAAACTGGCACACGTCTCATTTAAAGCCAGGAACACATTGAAATATGGAATTTACCTTGGGTGAATTGGCATTGACGCTGTACCCTTTGTAGTCGATATGTCCCAGCTTCTCTTGTAGGTAGAGCTGGATCCAGTTATGAAAGCCGATGACTGTCCGCCCTCCTCTGGTCTCGCCAACAAACACATGTTCAAACCCTGACGAGTCAGGCCTAGCAGGAGACAAAAAAGGCAACACACCACAAACACATTGATTAATATGTTGTAATATTCATGCCAAATGCACAGTTGATCACTTTTTTCCTTCCATGCAGCAACATCTTTCCAGATAATGTCACTTGAGCAACTTGTAGTCAAGCTAGTCAAGTCATATGGATACAGTATGCTTAAAAATGTTCAGTTTCCACTCACAGTGATGCCGACTGGATGTGCTCCACAGAGCCAGTTTCCCAGAGTAAGACAGTTAACATCATAGTCACAGATTCCTTTAGTGAAGGTATGTTTGGGTGCTGTGCCAGATTCCACCCACCTGCTGGATCCTCTCCTCGCATAAAGTTCAAACCAGATCCGGTACAGCTGCTCCTTGAATTGTTTCTTATCCTCGGGAGAGAGGTGCTTCTCTACCAGGTATTTGTGCGCTATCTGTAAAAAACACATCAACTACATCAGACATACATTTCTGATCACTTGTGCGAGGTGTATGTACCATTATATTATAACAAGCTTGGGGGTAAGAACTGTATCTAATGCAGCAATTGTTGCAGTGGTGTTATTTTTTGACTCTGGTGTGATATAACAAATCAATCCAACCCAAGTGTATTATATGACTGTTTAAACAGCTGAACAACTCCCGAATAGTTTTTATTGTCTTTAGTGGAATGCTAAAATATTTGTACCTTCATAGTGGACGTCTGAATGATGGAGTCCAGGAACTTGTGGTTCTCTGCCACCTCCTCGGGGGTAACAATTTCTGGCTCACCAGTGTCACTCTCGTAGTTATCCAACAGGGAGATAAAGGCTGCAGAAGCATGTGTAGACACTCAAACACTAAACAAACAGGATTTAAAACTCCTTATAGCATGTTTGAGTGTCTGTTTTTCACATTTGACAACCTATTGAGCTACCAGGACTCTGGCATATAATTTGCATGCTGGAGGAAGGAAGGAAGAACCTGTCCCGAGAACTCAATTTTCAGTAGCTGCTTCATAATTTACTATATAAAAATATTAAGATAGATTTCAGTCAAACCTCAAGTATCTATGTCAACGTAAGAATAGATGATGGCAACTCAGTCAAGACAAGACAAGACTAGAATCGTAAGAAAAGATTTTACAGTCTTTCACATGCTGCACATCATAAACCTGTGAATGCATCACTAGTCAGACATGACAGAAGAAAGTGCGCCTCAGCAGTTATCATAGAGAGGAACATCTGATGGAGCATCTTTCTGCACCCAGTGCACTGAACTCTGTGGTTATGCAACATGTCTCTGTTCATCATAAGGAGATTATGAGTAGATGAAAAAGCTCTGCTCGGGGGCGAGGGGAGAATAGTGTCCAACTGACGAAGAGCGTACTGGAATGTGTGAAGAGCATGTCAGTTCTAGCATTTTTTTTGATGCTGCAGTTGTGTAGGAGGCAGAAACAGACCAGTGCTACACCCAGAGAAATACAGTTCTGGCGTGGAGAAACAAGGTTGTTGCGATTTCTCTCACCTCATGCACTTACCTAAAAAAGTCTCCTTTTTGAAAATGTTCTCATCGACAAACGTAAACAAAGGATAACCTGCTCCGTCATTGTTGTCGTTGATGGCCATACTATCTCCAGCTTTGCCCTGCAGCAGAAAAACTGTCACTCAAATGTCCCCTGTGCAAATAAATATGTGACTTCCCCGCTTCCACATGCAGGAGCCAGGCTGGGCTGGTAACCATGAAAAGTGTGAGGAGTGTGGTGCACCTGCAGAGAGATCCTGTAGTCTTTCCCAGGCTGCAGTCTGTTGACATCGTTGTCCCATAGCTCCTGCACCATGGCCGACAGCTCCCTGTCACTTTCAATCATGATACAACTACTCGGTTGTGTTCTTGGTTCTGAAGTGGATGAGCTGTGGATGGTTCTTTAACAGGAGAGAAACATTTAATGAGGCGTGTGTAAAATCTGTAGGTTTGCACTGAGCTTCACTGCTGGGAAGTAACAACAGCACAACACACACTAATAAAAATATGATGCATTAGTTGACATCACATTTTTCGAGTTTTTCATTATTTAATTCAAATATAATTTGCTGTTTTGTTTGCTGGTCCAACCCAGACAGTTTTTTAGACACGTGTTTGATAAAAGTGGTCTTTTCTGACTTATAGAAGGTTATGTGCATCAGATAATATGTAAATATGGTTTATATTTTAGCATAAGTGTGTGCTCAGTGTTTTAATGTGTGTGATTTGTCTTGTTTGATCCGTACACGTTGGGGTTTATTTTCTTCGCCTCATAATTAGATTTACAGGGACTGTGTCTGTAATACAATACTACAAATACAACACAAGTGAAAAGACAAGATGTTGCTCATAGTTTGGCTGAGATGAACTGTACGTCACACATTTTCCCAGGACATTCGGTGGAATTGTAATAATGTTATTTTCTGTACACCTGTACAGTCTTTAGTAAAGCACAAGAAAACTGTGACGTGTATTCTCCTGTATTCTAACCAATACACCACAATGCAAACTACACACACTGATATCTCAAACAGCACGATAGTCTCACACATAATCACAAAAGAATAATTCACCTGGCTATCACAGTTTTCTAAAACACTGTAGGAACATAATACTGTAGCTTTATTATCTGGGCAGATCTTTTCCATTCAACTCAACACTCGCACACTTCACAAAACCATGGCTGACAACAGATCACACATCCATGACTCGGAGCTCTGGGATCTCATCATCATCACCGTCTGAGCCCCAGGCCGCATCCCATCAGCCACCACATCGAAATCCACTGACCTTTTGTCTTTGATTTGCGTTGTGTTTGTATCAAAGTGACAAAACGGTGATGGTTAAAATGACTGATGACTGAAGGTCCTCACTGCAGGTGGCGGCTTCCTGTGTGTGTCAGAGCAGGTGTCTTCACGGGCAAAGTAACAGTCCGGCGAGTCAGTTAGTGTGCATGGAGAAAGACAGGCAGGGGCTGGTGGGGGGCAGAGAGCACGAGGCAGGGCATGGGACAGTACAGGAAAAAGGGGGCATTTTAAAGGGTTATCCCCTGTCAGCAACTCTAGCCAAAGGGATTACACAATGTTGTCGTCTCTTTTCAATCTCAGGCTAAAACGTGGGCTCTTTGTTTCTTTAGAATTTCATTGTTTTCTGTCTGTCACAGCACAACCCCTGGATCACAGGGTAAATATGGGTCACGTTTCAGGTAATAAGATGTTGAAGACAGGAGTACAATTAATGTTGGACTAAATTCTCTTCATTCTTAAGATGAAATGTTTAACAAAGTTGGGGAGAGTAGCTGAAGGGGGATAAGGAGCATTTTAAAGGTCTGTGTTTTTCTATCAGGTTTAACAAACGTGTGTCTGTGTTTTACTCTTTTAAAAGCTTTTAGAAATTCATGACATGTTTTTGTAGTTTTATAAAATTATATTAGTTGTGTTTATTAATATCTTATGTTTCATTTTATGTATTTTTTTGCACTTATTGTCATACTTTGTGTATTCTTCTTCTATATTGCTATGTAGCTGTAGCATTTGTGGAGTAATAAGCTGACGGCAATGAGTAATTTAGCTTGTCGTCTTTGATTTTTGTACAAAATGAGACAAAGACTGACTCTAAGAGTAAGAAAATCTGTTCATAACCCAACAGTTGTTCAGTTAAAAGAGCTGAGTTCAGTCACTTCATAGTGTGAATGTATATATCTATTAACTTAATATCATATTGGTTAAAATTATCAACAGTGAAATGAAATGAACAGGTAGAAATGGTTTCGCTTCTTAGTCGTGGTGACTCTGAAATTATTGTTCAGATAACTGAAGTGACTTTTTTTTTGTTTTGTAAAAAATGTACCTGCCCTAAGAAATAAAAGTAGAAGTACTCTTTATTTTTTCTACTCATGTGTCAGTACAACCTCTAATTGATACAAAAGTAAATAATTAGAGATTACCATTACAATTACCATTGTGGGGCATAACTGCAACCATAAGCAAAGCTGCACAGAGGACAAGCACATTTTCACTGAAATGCTCTTTTCATCCAAAGGAGAAAACAGACAAACAGTTAAGTAGTAACATTTATTTTGAGGAACAACATGTTGACTGTGTGTTACCAGGATTCTGGAGCTTCGGCGTTTAAACAACATGATAAAACTGCAGGTCATTATGAGAATGAGAGGACATAATGAGAAAGTGAATCCACATGCATTTTAAAAAAGGTTGTGTTTTTTTTCTGTTTAAGTACTGTGCACTTCTAAAACTGCGAGTAACAAATGATTGGGCGTTTAAAAACACATATGATTGTATTATAACTAATTGCTTGCATGAGAGCAGTGTAATATTATACAAATTAATTTTTGCATGAGGTTCTTTGGCCTCTCTTGGACACCAATATTTAAATAATAGTTGTACAAAGGAGGGTGTGAACATAATGTGGAAAAGGAACCCATTCCCGTTGCTTTAACCTGCTAACGTTTTTCTATTCTGTCATGTAAACACAACGTTCTAATTCTGTAAAGCAACTCAACCTTAAATCATCGGTTGCCTTTTCTCAGAGTCAAACCAAAAGTGTCTAAAACTGACACACAAAATAACATATCATGAAAATACAAACGGTTATTTAATCTTTAGACTTTCAATTGTTTCAATTATTTTAGTTCTGTGCCCTTGTGTTAGTGTAGAGAAATTAAACTATATTTAAATAGCTACTTTGATATTTGCTTAAAGAGACGCTAGCTATGTCTTGATATTAAAGACAAAAGCCAGTGGGAAAACAATTAATACAACAAAAAAGGCCATATGCACAGGCTGCTTTTCCCTGTAACATTATAAGGGATAGTTGAAAGCCAATTGTATCAACACTTGACAAGTGAATGAAAAGAGAGGAAATACGTGTTTAGATGTAACTGACTTGATAATGAAGAGGAATTCATTATCAGCTGCAGTTTTAAAGTCCAGTCCTATGACACTGTCTATGTTTCAAGTCTGAAAGATGTCCACCCACTTCCCACATGTCCCACGATGTCCTGGATGATTTCAACAAAGAGTGACTTATGTTTGATTACTAAAATGACCACAGCTCTTTCTCCTCTCTGCGATCCACTGCTAATTTATTTTCTTAATTTTCCTCTGTGTATTTCAGGTTGAATGCTTAATTTATGCCACATTATGTCATATATTAAGCAAACATGAGCATACCTGATCAAATTTACAACACAAACAGCAGTTTCATGTTCAACTGTGGTGGCACTGTTGTGCTAATGCAGACATGGTGAGAGTCACAGGTGATGTGATGGTGATAAATGATCTAAAGTGCATTCAAATAGAGTAGTGAGGCGCCGCACAGGCGTCAGTCCTCCTCATCACTCCAGAAGGCTTCTTCATCAGGATCCACCCCATGGAAGAGTCTGCAACAGGCAGGAGAAAACACATTTAAACAAGGAGTTTTAAAACAGATAGGTGGCTGAAAGGAGATGGGTAAATTATAACTCACTGGTTATAACAGGGTGAGTGTGGGTTGTTAAAGTGACTGTACGGGTTGACTTTGCTGAGAAGGCCCAGACACAGCCAACAGAAGTATTGTCTACATGAGGTGCACGTCATCTTGTTACAGCCGTCCACTTTCTACAGATAAAACAAAAAACAAGGCATTAGCAAAAGAAGTTCGAGCAAGCATAACAATAGTTCAGTTTGGACCAGTTTGTTATTTCACCCACAGCTTGTTCTACTGTACTGTTACCAGTAGGGGGCGCCAACCTGTATATTGGTTCCACAGCGTGGGCAGCATTTGCAGTTCTCATTGAGCCAGTCTCTGCTAAATGACTCTTCCACAGCTTTCTGGATCACTCTCTTCCCAAAGCGTTGCTCCATGAACTTTTGTGCCTCAGACGTGGCTGACAGGTACTCGTCTCTGAGATTACGCAATTCGTCTGTGAAACAGAGAACAGATCGAGATATTAAACTCTCCCCATCCGTCCTAGCTTTTAAAAAAACAGCTGAAAACATCCCTTTTACTCTTTTTCAGTTATCTGCTCTTATGGCTTTCTATTTATTTAAACATTTTAGGATACATGACCTATTAGCTTGTATAGTAGGGTATTGGGATTAACTGTGACCACTTTTAATGTTGCTTTTATCCATCATTGCATGTTGACTTTTACTGTACAGCACCTGTTTATGAAATTGTGCTTTATAAATAAATGTATTATAATAACCCTACCCCATTAATGTTTCATTAATGTAACATAATGACAGATCTCTTAACAATAACAGTGATATGTAAAATACACATTATAATTAGCAGTTAACATTCAGATTCTTCTTTCTACTCTTAGAAACAAAATTACTATTTCCAGCAATTACCTGCAGTAATTTTACAATGGGAAAGACCATGATAGCCCAGCTTGCACAGTGTGCAAAAAGCATACTGACAGGCTGAGCATATGCCCATGGTGGTGTCTGGCTCCACCATGACAGCAGTGCCACAGGACAGGCGAGGGCAGTAAACCACATCGGCCATAAGATCCAGACTGGACTGGAGCAGCAACCGGTCATAACGGGCAAACAGCTCTTCATCCACAAGTTGCTTCACCTGACAGGTGAAGAAAAAGGGAGAGAAATAGGAGGGGATTGTTCATTTAAGTGATTTGGTAATTAAGTAATGCTCTTCTGAGAAAATACACACACACACACACTGTCTCTATGGTACTGCTTGTTTACCTGCAGTGGTGTAGCTAAGGAGGTACATTTGGGCTCAGGGCAATTAAGGCACTGAACATTGCCGTCACGTATTTGGATCTGGAAGTATTCTGTCATGCAAGCCTTGCAGTAGACATGCTGGCACTCCTTAAAGCAGAGACAGTTGGAGCCCAGCTTCTCTACAAAGCAGATCCCGCAGCAGAAGACTTTGCTGTCAAACACTCTCTGTCGCTGTGCCTCGTCAAAGTCCAGAAGTTGAGGTAGGAGGTCAGCACGCGGGTCCATTAACAGGACAGTCCGTGGGTCCAGTTTAGAAGACGATGACAACTGTGATTCATACTTTTTTTCTCTTATTTTCTCCTCTGCATTTTCTGAATGACTCCCACACTGTGTCACAGCTGAACATAATTAAGAAACATATTAATCACCCCAAAAAATGAAATAAACAACCAAAGGTTTACATAACAGACCATAAAGTTTAGTCTTTGTTGGACACCTGTGGCTGACGAGTCTGTTTTCCTGCGCTCACTGGCCATCTTACTTCCTCCCCTAATGACTTCAAGAGGAGACTGGATGCCCAGGAAGTCCAGAGCCTCCTCTTTGAGGAACTGCACCCATGTGAAAAGAATCACACAGCCTTGGTTCTCCTCCCATAGTTCATCCAGCCGTCTGCAAAGAGAGCTCATCTGTGGAGGTAAAATAAAAAAAATGGGAAGAAATAGCTATTAAGAAGAGAGGAAAATTTATATTAGGCAATATATTGGATTAAATATAAAATAATAATATTTAATAATATTGATATTGCACTTAAATGTAATAATAATAATGCAAATAGAATCACAGTTGTTCGGGTCAAGGCATTGCACAAGCATTCACCAGTCTTACCTGTGCTCTTGTAATCCATTTAGAGCTGAGAGTGAAAATCGGTGCGGATGAAGAGGGATAGTCTGCAGGAAGCTCAAAGTTCAGCACCAAAGGAGGTAAGAAGCAGATGCCGTATTCAGTTTGCTTATCTCCTGTTACAAACAGAGGAAGTGTCTGCACATTACTTATTACAGTAAATCCAACAAATGTAGATTTGCATAAAAGAACTGCAGGACTAAAACATCTGTGCAGATGTTATTTTAGTAATTTGAAAGTAGTTTGTCTCTTCAAAGTCTAGTTTAAGTTTACAATCAACATTTTCTTATCAGTCACATTATTTATTTAGTAAAAGAATTGATCTTCACAGTGAAAACACAGACTAATGCATCTAAATATTTCTAAACAGCTAAGATCTTATATAAGGTTAGAGCAGGTGTTTGCAAAATGTCAGGGCATGACGGGAGTCAGTAGAAACCAACCAGCTTCAAGCTAGACATAAAACTAACCAGCCAATCAGCAGTGATCAAATCTGCACAGAATTGCTTATCACAAAGGAGCCTATAGTGAGGCATGAAATAATCGTAACTAATGGAAAATAAATTACGATTTTAAGAATCTAAGCATCTTAAACAACTAAATCTACACAGTGCTGTACATTGAAGATACTGCTTTACTAGTCCCACAAGTGGGAAATTTCCAAAAGGGTTAAAAAATGCCTATTACAGTGATGCAGATGAGCTGTGCATTACTTATACACTTGGTCTTATTACATAACACTGCTCCACTGACAGCTGTACCTTTGACAACAACTTTGAAATCAGGAGGGAGTTCAAGACACAGTTGGATCTCTCCTCCCTGTGCCGACTCCGCTTGGTGGAACTCCTCTTCATCATAGATACTTGCTAAAGCAAGCAGCTCATCCTCCTGGGCTTCTCTGTCCTCAGACATTTACATTCCTGTAATAACGCAACACAGACTACTCGGTATGAATGTTTCCAACATTCATACATAAACAACAAACTGCAATCGCAATGCATGGGTGAAGCAAATGCAACTAAAAGATATGACACTGTGAGAGAGAGCTGTAGTTGACAATGTGTGCCGTTACTGTCATATGAAAGGCAAAAGTAAGGGATAGCAAGCATTTGACATTTGACACATGCCCTGTCGTGCATCGACGTTTTGATTTAGCTTGGGGTAGTTATTATCACTAGAACTACTACTAAGAGTAAGTAAACATTAGAGCATAGTACGTTTAAATACATGCCTACTGTTGCTGAGATAACTTTCTTATGACATAACACTAGTTTGCCTTAGTAACACTAGCTTAATTTGATAGCACGCTAGTTAGCAAAAATTGCCTTTATCCATGACAGACGAAGCTAACGTGTACTGAGAATTATATTGGGTGGTGTTGTAGTAATAGACAAACGGACAAACACCGGTGGGATACAGCTGGTAAAACTGGGTAGTTAGCTAATGCTAGATAACTTCATACTGGGGATAAACATGAATGCTAGCTAACTAGCATTGTTAGCTAAATAATATAAACAGTGGTTATGGCTACAGTCGGAGCTCGGCCTCAACTTTTAAACAATACAAAACAAACAAGTGTTTCTGTACTGCTGAACACAGCTACAGCAAGCTACTACATGTGAGGTAAAATGTGTAAAAACAACGCGTGTCCTACCTTATCCTGAACACGCACTACTGACTTTTGCCTGTATCATGACCGTGTGGGCAGTGGACACTCGTTGTTGCCAAGTTTGATTGAAAAAAACGTAGCTTAGGATTCAGAGCCAAGAACCCGCTCAGTCTTTATATGGATACTATGTTTTGTACTTATTTTTTTCAGTGAATTGCTGTGATTGTACATACGGAAAATATCGATTACTGTTTTATCCCGTTCACCTAATGATACAAAAAGTAGTACATTTTCGGCAGAAAAAGTTCAAGTCTGGCAACACGCACTTGAAGTCAGATATACTTACGTTATCGTGGGCCACAGTTTCGGTAAGTGAGGTTAGAGTTCAGTGTACCTCACTTTGTATTCCTACTTCTATACAACAGGTATTTTGCCTGTAGCTATTTATTTTGTATGTATATTGATAGTTCAATTCGTCTTTGTTCAGCGAAAATGTATTCCTATTACTGTTAAACTAAATATATAAAGTCACTATATCTGAGATGACAAAACATTGACGTACATAATGCTATGCTGTGCTATGTAATGCTATTTTTATAGAATAATTCCTTCATCAAAGGTGTAAAATAATGAAGTACATACTTATAATGAAATAAATAGCCTGAAGTATACCTTTTTTACACCTTTATCTTCACTGTGAATGTACTGTGCAACTTATAGTTATTTTTATAGTTTAGAGCATATAAAGTGTCTAAAGTTTCTCTCTCCTTGCAGTGATTAAAGTAGGACTACATTTACTGTATTGGCATCACATACACATCCAGCTGACATGTTATTTAACCATCTTTAAAAAGAACAGCTTAAGGCCCAGACAACCACTAAGTATTCACATTTAAGGAACTGAAATCTGTCATTTTGTGGTTGAAATTAATTGTCTTCGAGGTGGTTCAGCTCCAGAATGTTGTCACATGCAAAGGGCAAACTGAAATAAAACTCTTGTTCGTCTTATCAAAAACAAAATAATCATAAACAGTTCCTAATCAATAAGCAATTTCTTACATTACAAGCTTTTTCCGATCCAAGTTTTATTTATCTTTTTTTTTTTTGGTGATGAGGTAAAACAGCAGCACACAGAAGGTGTTTTGTTGCACCAGCATTCACGCTGTTAAGTAGAAAAAAACCCGAAACATTACAAGCCTACGAACAACAAACAAATCATTGCTTTGGAAGGAGGAAAGCCAAACAATAAAGTACTGCATGACAGTAACTTAACATGTAGTTTCAACATACAGTACAAGAAAACTCAACAAAAGTTCCTTCCAACTTTTTAAACTAAATACATCATATTTCAGCAGTTATAATTATTTGTAGTGAAAAAAGAAAAACACATTTTGTCATGTACAGCTTGGAACAATTCCTGTTCATTTACAAGTGCCACTGTATCTATATCTTATTTAGACATACTGCAATATTTTACAATTTCAAGAATGCTTGTTTACTAGCAGAACCATTTTCATTACGCCTTTCAAATCTAACATTCTTAGCTGCTGAATAAAAATAATCGTTAACAGCCATTAAAGCAACATGAAGAAAGCGGTTTCCAACATTCACAACTTTTATGTTACAAAGTTCACTCAACTGTGATATTAAGCAATATTTTCGTATCAAAGAAAATGAGAAAGATGTGCCAAGGAGGCTGACTGATGAGTAGTATCGATAAAGAATGCTGCTGCCTGTATTTTCAAGGAAGAAGTTACCGTGTCATCAATAACAATCTCAGAAGGATGACACAATCGGCGCCGAGCAGCAGGACACAGGGAAGTGAAACTGCAACAATTAGTCAATGTCCATCCCAGGAAGCTTGTTCTCCATGGTTTCCTGTTCCGTGCCCGTAGATGTGGCTTTGTCTGGGTTGCATGGTTGGCTCTCTGTTGGTTCTGGTACATTGACTGGCCCATTCTCTGTGGCTTTCTCTTCTTGAGGTGGCTCTACCTTGGGCTTGGATTTGGACACTGCGGGGTTGCAGGCTGAATAAAGCTCCTGAACAAGAACAAGAGAAGAATGTGATTACAGTTAAGCTGGACATTTCTATTTCTTCAAGCATTTTGTACAATGAAGTAAGCAGCCCATGCCCACTGCGTCTTTCCATATTACGGTGACTTGGGCTTGTAGGTTCCCTTAAGTCAAAGAAGACCTTCTGTAATGAAGGCCGTGGCAGTAAGGCATCTGAATACTGTGGCGTGTAGTGTGTCGTTTTTTTCATGAACTCTCTCTTAGTACCTTAGTCTTGGCCTTGATCTCCCCAACTCTAACCACCGGATCTACAGTGAGGTTCTGACTGTTCTGCTGGTTCATCTTGCCGTTCATCCAGACCATTGCATCGTTCACATGCTTGTCCACCCGTGTCACCTCCAGCTCATCCAGGTGTTCGTATTGCTCATCCTGTAAGAAAAAAACAAACCACAGGTAAATAAGGTACCTATACTGTGATGCATTGAGAAGAGGGTGCAGTGATTAGTGATTAAAACATGCATATCATCAATACATTTTCACTAATCAACCATAGGTCTATGCCTGCTTACCTTTGCCTTGTAAGCTTCGATGATTTTCATATACATCTGAATTTGTCTCCCAAGCTCCTCAAATGCTTTTGGCCTCTCCTCAGCTTCCAGGTATCGCTCATGGATAGGCTGGCCAATTTTCTGCACAGAGGAAGAATGAGCACTTTAGTCAGTCAGATCAAAACAGAGGAAACAAGAATCATTCCAAACACGTTATCAGTTAATGGCTAAAAGCCACTTCTCCGATTTTACATACAACATATGAATCATGTTGTGGAAATCAGCACAATGTTGTCAGTAATAAAACCCAGAATACAGCAGACATGTACTGTATCATTGAAAGCACCTTTAAAATGTGAATATTGCCATTTCAACAATTATACTGTCTCGTTACCTTCAGTTCAGCCAGTTTGTCAATGTAGACTTGTTTCTGTTGGTCCTCTCCATCTTCATACAGCCAGTTCTCGGTGTCCTCCAGTTTTAATGAGAACGCATCACGATCCTATATGTCATACAAAAAGTATTTTAAAAACCAGACCGGATTTACAAACATTAATAGAAACCAGCTAAAATAAGCACTTAGGTGAGAATATTAGTGTCTGCTAACTGATGCTGCAGTTCTTCAAAGTTCTATCTGTACTCACAGCTTCGTTCACAAACTTCTCCAGGGCACCGTGCAGTTTGTCTCTCATGTCGTACACGTATTCTTCTACGTTGTTCTTTGCGTCGTTTCTCTCTTTCTCCAGCTTGTCCTGCATGATCATCTTACCCTAAAGGGGTGACAGTGAAAGTTGCTTGTCGGTCGGTTTTAGGGTAATAGTGAAAAATGCTGAAGATAGAACGGTAAATGTTCTGCACCTATATAGCACTTTTCTACCTAGACTTGTACTCAAGGTGCTTTACACTGCTTCTCATTCACCTGTTCTAGTAGCATAACTAAGTTATTATCTACAATTCATAAATAGACTGTGCATTCTAGGTTCAAATTAAAAGCAAATGAAATAAAGACCAATGTGCACATTGCTGTGAACAATACTTTGCGAGCATGGTGATTTTTAGAGCATTACCTCATTCTCCACAAACACATTTAGTACATCACTGGACAGCTGCCAGTGCAAGTTGCTCTCTATGGGCAGCTCCACTGTCTTCGTTTTCACTTTGGGCTTCTTGGCCTGAGGGGGCTGGTCGTTCTTCTTCTCCTGCTTGGCATCGTCTGTCACCGTCTGTGAAAAGAAAACTTTATGCTATGTTTGTCTGCAAATACTGCTGCTTGTGTGAGAAAAAAATGTTCTCCTACAACAGAGTTTTCTATAATCTCTCAAATGTCATCTTTTAGTTTGTGTCAGTGTCAATGATACAGTAAATAGTGGCCAGAATATGTACGCGTGCGTGTGAGATCATTCCAGACCGTCATGCGCCCAACGTTGATCACTCAGTGCAAAGCATCATTCACGTTCATGTAAATGTTTGGATATTAAATGCAGTGGTTACCTTAGTGCTGGGCAATATGGCTGAAAAAGTTTCAACTCCCATAACGAACCAAAACTGTATTTATCAGAATATATACGAATATATGCGAGAACACTGGACGGCCGCACAAGAGACAAGGTGGCTGACATCTGCATGCACGATTGACCAGGCCTCCTGATTTACGAGGACATAAGTTGGACTTACAAATGTAAATGTATGTTTTAACTAACTATATGTAGTTTATATTTCACTGATTCAACCACTCCGAACACTTATGGATTCTCATCTCTCTCTGCCAGCGTGTGGATACGCTTCTATTCCTGCTTGTCTGCTTGTATCAAGAGACTCGCACGTTGTACTGGAAACCAACAACCCACGTTTTCCCGAGTCATACTTTTGTTCCACCATGGGGCTGAGAAAAGATAATCAGGAAAACAACTCTCCTTGTTCCTCATTTACCACAAATGCTTTCTAACCAACAAAGGTAAAAAATACATTTTAGTGTATTGTTAAACTATCCATGGATTCTACAACTTTATTGTATTATTAACGCTGTACAGGACATAACGACAGATTTTAATGACTTGAACAAAATGCTTTCAGATTTCCGAAGGAAATCTCAAGTTTCCATTCATAGTCATCTTCTGATAAACCTTTCTACTAGGGTCAGATCGCATATCTGTTACCTCACTATACGCCAACCATGTATACATGGAACTTTAGATGTATGGGAATGAGTGCTGCTGTTTTAATAACTGCACTAATTCGCCCCCAGACTGTACTTTATTGTAGCTATTCCAGTTGGGTTAGTTCCCTATTTCATTTATTGAAATGTGTGAGCTGCTGTTATAATTGTGCTCCTGTGTTCTATTTGTAAGATTTATATCTTAATAAAAAAAAACAAGAACCTAAGGGAATGTGTGTTCATGAAACAACAACTGCAGTAATTATGAATAAACACACTGTGCTGCGACAGATGTACACCCCCCCAGCAATTAGACCATTTTATGCAACATCTGTAAGGAAAAGTGCACAAACACTCACTTCACAACATCGTCCTGTCTTTGTAATATGCACTAGTTTACGCTAAATCAGTTACAAAAATAAACATTCTTAAAGGGTTTATAAGGGTCAGTATTTAGGTATATGCCCTATCGCCCAGCACAAGGTTACCTCCATCTCTTCAACCTCTGATTTCTTGTCTCCATAGTCTCCAGCCTGAATTTTCTGATCCTCCTGGTCCACTTGCATTTTGTTCTGACACGTGATAACAAAAGAACATAGATGACAGACACAAATATTGTTACAAATCCTTTTTAAAGGACTATCCAAACACTGAGATCAAACTTAAGGTCACAGAGAAACGCTGTAGTTCGTAATACTGCTTCGTAAGAAGAAAACGGACTCATGACTTGTGCATACAACCACGCTCAAACTACAAAATCGCAGTAAAACTAAATCACGTGTTTCTGTCTGCCCTGTGTTGTCAGATTCTTCAGATGCTCTGGAGGAAATTTACATAACTGTCTGCAGCAGATTCTGGTAAAAAAATAAATAATAAAAAGCTTAGAAAGGGGAATCAAAGACGAATACATTCAAAGACAGTAAGGCATTCATTCCATAATGATGTTATGACTAATAAAAGCTGCAAACTGTGGCCAGACAAGACACGTTGTGTGAAAGCATCTCTGGGGTAAAAAAAAGGAGGAAACCCAGTAATAACATTCTTCTCACTCTCTCTCTCACACACACACACACACAATTTCTATCATTAGTCTAATACATGCAGAGCTAATGGGGGGATAAAAGAACATACCTCATCGTCCTTCACTGTCGGGTCCATCTCCATCGGCTCTTCGCCGTCAGGTGTTTTAATGACCTCCACAAATGATGCGCTTGATACACTGAACACGCCGTGAATGTTGACCCGAACTTTCACCTTCACCTTTGCACTCTCTCCAGATGGCTGGGGAGAGACGTTCTGGATAAGGAACTGGCCTGTGGGGCAAAGAAAATGGCAACAGGTTCAGGAATACATTATTATATACACTGAGGACGTTCACAGAGAAATACAGTGGGTTAAAAGGTGATTGGCAGCCACCGATTGTGCAAGTTGTCCCACTTAAACACATGAGAGATCTGTAATTTTACTGCATCTTAACAGTCATAATAAAACATGTAACAACTGGTCACACTGGTAACATAGTGGTCACTGGGGTTGCAGTACCTATAGAGGCAGTGGGGTAGGGCAGCTCTTTAGGGTTGTTGTAGTAAGCTTCGAGGGTGAAGGGCTCTTTCCTGTAGAATGTCAGAACCTTTGAGAAGGGAGCTGCATGGTTCTTTGGGAAAACCTCACAATCACTGTGGGAAAAAAAACACAACACGAGATGGATGAGACAACTCACAGTACGTTACATAAACAGGAGCCTTAGTGGTGTGTACAGGGTGGCTCATGTGTCCTGCACAACCTGCAGCAGAAAATGTGAAAGCAGATAGTGGCTGTGTGCAGGTGTGGCATGTGATCCTGGATTAATGCTTAACAAAGCAGGCAGGTGTCCCTAAATAACTGTACCATTAAACCACTAATCTTATCACTTCTGCATTTGATTTTTAAGTAATACTAGTCCTTTAAGACACTGTCAATGAGAACAGTGTAGCATAGCAGAAAGCACAGGGATGTTTTTGGAATATTTCTCACACTTAAATGGTTCAGATCATTAAACAAATGTTAATACTTAATAAAGATAAGCGCAGTAAATACAAAATGCAGGTTTAGACAGCTGGAATGTCATGTTGTATATGGAAACAAGTTCCCTGATATCCACCTCTATGGTTAGGTCTGATGATCCAGCTGGTGAGTGTGAGGGAAAAAAATATTTCCTCTCTGTGAAATCTAAAACAGTCCTGACTATATTCCCTATGTGTTCTCAGGTGACAATGACAGAGATTGTACCTCAGTCCTTCCTCTGCAGCTGAATTCCATTTTAGGGAGATGGAGTAGGGCACAACGTCTGTAATGGAGAACTCTTTGACTTTAAACGCTGGTGACAAGATAGCACACTGAGAAGAAAAGAAGAGGGGTCAACACAGGAAATGTAAGTTACCGAAGACGTGACAAATAATTCCCTGCCCAACACAGATATGAACTTTCTGATCATGTCCAGAGTGAGGGTTGTGACAGGGGAGCTGTACCTGCAGAGCGCAGCCTCTGGCCACAGCCTCATCTGCATTCAGGGTGGTGCTCAGCTCTTTACCAAAGACTTTACTGATTCGCTCTTTGATGGCGGGGATTCTCGAGGCACCGCCAACAATTTCCACTGCATAGATATCTTCTTTTTTCAGTTCTGGGGACAGGAATCAAGAGTTAAGGATTACATACAACACTCGTCTATTGTAGCATCACAGATGCACTTTATGTTCTCTATGTTGGCTACGAACAGTACAAGATATACAAAAATACTACAGGAAACGAAACAATTCCCTTTAGTAGCTATTAACATACTGCAAACATTAGGCTGCTTTATAGCTTTAGACTTCTCACTGTTTATATTATTCACCAACAAAGCAAACATGCTGCCAGGGTCTGGAGGGAAGGGTTCTCTCAGCAAAGCACCAATGAACCTCATTCATGCGAGTGTGCACGTGTGAAGCTGGTCCAGCTGATATTAGAGTCATATGTACTCACTGGCTTGTTCCATGACGCTGCGCAGGGGAGCCTCTACTTTGGCCAGCAGCTCTGCACACATGTCCTCAAACTGACCCCTGTGAACACATGGTCATAGATTATTAATAGATGGAGACCTACACAGGCAGACAGGCATATTACAGAGAAGCCAATGGTGTGTGACAGATGCTAAATATTTATTCAAGTCATTTCTGATTACAGGCACATTTTCAAGTAATACTGTAACATGAAAACACTTGTTAATATAATACAAGGACAGAACAATCAGCCATTTAAATCATTATGCTGCTCACCTGTTGAGTTTACTGGACACGTCGATGTCATTCATGAAGCATTCAATGTTGAGAGGCAGATCGGAGGAGTTGGCACTCATCAGCTTCTTGAGCTTCTCACACTCTTGGTAGAGCCGCACCAGCGCCCGCGGCTTGGACTTCACGTCTAGCTTGTACTTGTTTGAAAATTCGTCACAGAAGTGCTTGACCAGGATGTCGTCAAAGTCTTTCCCACCGAGCTCTGAATCAAACGCTGTGGCCAGAATCTGATGGTGGATGAGGAAGCAGTAAATATCGGAAGAGATGGCAGAACTAGATTTTAATTAAAGCATGTGTCTTTGTGCACATCTTTACTACTAGTGTCTTTTGAACGAAAGGTGTTGGTTTGGTTAGGTGTGGTGGTGAAAACATAATCAGGTCAGGTCGAGTGGTTTCGATGGAGGTCTGTTTAAGAGCAGAAAATATATTTCTCGTCAAAAGTGTAGTTTTGCCTCATGACTGAATTTTTTTCACCTTACTTTACGCCCGAGCAAAACAGTCCAGACAGGTTGCTAAAGAACTGGTGCCAGGGTTGTACAGTAATACATCTGTTTGTTTTGACTATTGGTCAACAGTACACTATGTGGTCATAACCTGCCCTAAGACATTTTCTGCTTTAGTGTTGCTTTTCAAAACATGCACAAATTATTAATTACTCACCTTGAGCTTTCCCTTGTTGAAGGCACAAACGGACACCTGGTAACCCGAGTGGCCCAGATCCACAAACACTACGATCCTGGGCTTCTCTTCTGGAGCTGGCAGGTCCTGCTTGTAAATGCCATATGCCAAAGTCACTGCAGCACACAGGCATGAGTGTTAGTGTGTGCTCACCACTGCACCTAGTTAGCATGCTGAGCATACACTGTACCTCATGGGAAAATTACCAATGTGATAATTATTTGGATTTACAGCCATAGTATTGCTGAAGGTTACACTTAACTATAACTTACAAAACATATTTTGATGAAAAAAATGACACATCTCACTCAACATGGGATCTTGGCGTTACTTGTCTGAAAGGCTAATGTGTCTCCATGTACCTGCAGTGGTCTCATTTATTAGCCGTAGACAGTTGAGACCTGCAATCTGAGCTGAGTCCATGACAGACCTCCTCTCTGCGTCAGTGAAATAGCTCGGAACCTGGGAGGGAAACAAATACAGTGTTAATACAATTAATAAGATCATGAGAATAACATTACGATTAACAACAACAACTACTAAGGTACTGTGGGTAGTGTCAAAATGAGGGATTTGATTAAAGTAAGTCATAAATTATAGTAAACAAATGGTATTACTCTAAGGGATTTCTAATCTACCCAAAAAAAGACTACACTTCTGTGAGTGATCACTTTGGAAACGAATACAGCAGACATGTTATGACGCATCTCCTGCATCACAAGATGTCTGGGTAATGTTACCATGCTATTACTACGGCTGCCAAAACAAAGCATCCCCTTGGCCAGCAACTAAATATAGCTATAGGCCACAGTAATAATAACATGTTGTTCATTTCTGGAGCTGATGCAAACTCCACATTTAGACCCAGTAAAGTAGCAGCCACCCTGGGTGAGATCTGTGACATTACATAACAGATGCTGTTGGTGAATTCGTATACTGAGCACAGCCAGAAACACACACTTTCCACTCTTCACCAACAAGGTGCAGGAGAGAAAATAAAGCTTTCAGACAAGACATCTGGTGAAGTGCTTAACTCATCATGTCACCTGAGCAGACGGTAACACATTTATACACATGTAAGGGAGCTTTCACTAGCCATTATGTTCCAGAAACTGTTTGAAAATGCAGAAGGATGACCTAAATAGCCGTCTTTCATTTCATCTCAAATACAGAGAACAGGCTGGGGTGCAGTACGTGATGTTAGTCACATGCATCTGAAAGCTGTGTCAATGCTTTGTCACATCTTTGAGAAAGACACGTGCAAGTACTCATAAAGAAAACCAAGACCTACTAAAACACAAAGGCAACTGGGTACAATAAGGTGTCAAAAGAATGTCAACAAACCTAAATAAGCAGGCACGAGAAAGTTTAACCAAAGAAACTGATGCACAGCACTGACTAATCCAATTAATCGGTTTCAGATACCCTGCTGAAGCTGTGAAACGAGTGCTGCTGTGTGCAGGAATGCTCACCGAGATGACACAGTCTACAACTGGTTTCTTCAGTGCACTTTCAGCAGTCTCCTTCAGTTTGGTCAGCAGCATGCCAGTGACCTGCTCCATGCTGAACACTCGCTCCTCATCCATATACATTACCTAAAGTCGGCAGGAAAATAGACATGCAATTATAAATAATGGCCCTGTAACACCACAATAACCTAAAAATAGATAAATAATCAAAGTGTGTAAAGTAAAATCTTAAAGCAAGGAGTGATTTTGTTTTCTCATTTTTCATTTCACTGACATTAATTATCTCATCACAAAAAACGGGCTGTGTGTTTTGCAATGTGCAAATCATTTGCCTAGAACTCTAAATTATCTAAAGAACTGTGCATTGCGCATTTGACCAAGTGCAAGGTTCAAAGACATAATAAAATGATAATTTTTACACAGAACAATATAATCACATCAGAAAAATAATTAATATAAAGCATGAAAGAGGTAGAAGAGACACAAAAAGGACAAATTTAAAACGTAAAAATCTAGAGCTATGATTCATAGAAAAGAGCATTACTCTAAGAACTTCTAAAAGAATAGAAAGTAATAGTGTGTGACATATGGTTAGAAAAGTTTTTATTTTATAAGGTCTCTTTTAAAATCCCTATAGATGACCCTTTGTATTCTCACAGGCATATCAGTGTTACTGATAAACTCAGATAAGCAGCCTGATTATTCTTTATGCTAAATCAAGCTTAACTTTGAGAGCCTGTTGTAAATGACAGTTTATGTTTGTTTAAATTATTTATAATAAAGAATGAGTTATATTATACAGCTCCTTGTCCAGGCAATGGTCATATCCAAACTTGACTATTGCAATTCCCTACTGGCTGGAGCTCCTGCAGTCA